>CM077250.1:9771078-10048578 GCA_039654775.1 Spinibarbus caldwelli | reverse complement strand
TCTCCCAGCTAGAAATCCATATTTCTCAGAGGCTCCAAACTTTGCAGATCAGACGGGGGTCTTTGAATACTTCACTAACCAGACGGATCCTGGACCTCATGTTTCCACTCTGCGACAGGTGGTAACTCAGCGTCCGGTGACCTGGGTTGCAGATGCTGATCAGACAATAAGTGTTATTGGTGATTATCAATGGTGAGGCTTTTATAACTACTATGTACACTACCATTTAAAAGTTTGGTGTTAGAAATTAATAATTTAATTCAGTAAGGATTCAGCAAAAAGTAACAGTAAAACATTTATAATGTTACAAAAAACATTTATAATGCTGTTCTTTGGAACTTTCTACTCATCAAAGAAATGTTAAGAAGCACAAATGTTTTTTCAACATTGATGATAAGAAGAAATGTTTCTTCAGCACCAAATCAGCATATTAGAATGATTTCTGAAGAATCATGTGACACTGAAGACTGGAGTAATGATGCTGAAAATTCAGCTTTGCCATCACAGGAATGAGTTACATTTTAAAATATATTAAAATGGAAACAGTTGTTTAAAATTGCAATAATATTTCGTAATATCACAAATTGTTCACAAATTTTTGATCAAGTAAATGCAGCCCTAGTAAGCATAAGAGACTTATTTCAAAAACATAAAAAAATAGCAACACACAACTTTTAAATGGTCATGTACTTGCTTAAGAAATAAAGAATACTGTACATAAATAGATTCTATGCAGTTAACAGCTGTATGTACTTACGATTATCAGGCAAGACCTGAGGGTGTCATGTGACATATACATGGAGTCTGTGCACACCGGTGGAGTCTTCATTGCTGTCAGAGTGAACAAAGGTGGAGGTGTTGTACGAAGCACAAGGGGAGTCTTTTTCTGGGTCTATGCAGATGGCACCTACAAAGTCACAAATGACTTCAGTAAGCATCTGAATAATAAAAGCCTTGTTTTTTGTTTCCTTTTTTTCCCTACTGCTGTAAGTTTGACTAAACCAGGTCATATTTGTAAAACCCTTTGATTGAACAGATGGAATGACAGTTCTTGCTGAGGGCCTGTCTGGAACTAGAGCACGTGTGTGGTACACACTGACCCTTACCGTCAAGGTCTGTTGAATTATATATGGAAATGTTTCTAAATATATTTATTGCTGAGTTTTCCCTTTATTTTAGTTGAATCTTGAATCTTGAATCTCATTTTGCCACACTGTCAGATTTGTACTTCAGTTGATCTGTCATTTATTCTGTGTTTTAGGGAAACTATGCATCAGCGGATCTCAGTGGCTATCCCCTGTGGAAGAATGCAGTGCTCTGGGAGCCACGACATGGATGGGCGGCCATAGGCACTAGTTCATTTGAATTTGCACAGTTTGATAACTTTGCTGTAGAGGCCTTAGCCTGATGATTTTTGGTTTTCCATTGTTGTGACACTGTAAACAAGCAGACTGGAATCAAACAGCTGTGTGACTAATGTGATTATGAAGAGATTTAATGAGTTGATCATTTTTAAGGTTTCAGTTGCATCTACACCCAATGTGCATTAATAATAATAACAATAATAATAATAATAATAATAATAATAATTGGAACCATTGGTGATTTAAAATGTCTGAAAAAATGGACAATGTGAGTTTTGTGAACTTTTTTTGTTGTTAATTAAATTTTTTTTCTAATAAATGACTGATAAGCTGTAAAAAAGATGTTGAATTGTGTGTCATTTATAGAGCGAGCTGTACAAAATTGCAACAATATATTCATGATAAAGCGCTGATATAAGCTTTATATTTTTAGCTTCATTATGAATGTCATATCACAATCCTCCTAAATGTAAATGTATAGTGAAACAATATTTGTAATTTTTATGTAATGATGATTTGAATAATGAACATATTTAGCTAAAGACATTGTGACAGTAAGATCACACAAAACATCAAACATAGAGCAAATTTCTCCTGTGAAAAATGAAAAAGTTATAATTTTGTTGAATAATGTTAGTCTACCTGCTCTAACCAGCTTGATCCAAGTCTACCAAGTCTCTTCCCCATCAGCGGTTAGTCCAGATGATCCATCATCCAGCTCAGCTTGGACCAGATAATGACCACAACTGACCAGCATGATCAATCACACAACCATCTGCCATCAGAAACATATGTAATGTCATGTCTGTGGAGCAGCACAGCAACATTTAGACTACTGAGAAATATCCATGTTCTATCCGTTGTTTTACATGATTTATGTTAGCTCATAATAGTATGATAAATGTAACTTTATATATAAGGCTAAAGCTAGACTCTACCTGAAGCAGACGGTTATAAATAATCACTTTAAGTGTAAAAATATTCATTCTTTTATCCATATTTTGTCATCTAGACACCACCTTATTTATTTATTTTATTATTATTTATATTTTGATTATATATTATTTATATTTATATAAAATATAATTTATTCATATTTTGATTATATATTATTTATATTTGATTTGTATTACTTATGTTGTAAACGCTTTCAAAATCAGCTTTGTATTTAGTGTCATATATACGCACACTGAACCACGTGAACGCATCTGTTTCCTAGCAACAATACAACAACAACACAGAATGGCGGATAAGACTGAGGAGATACCGCAAAACTACAGACGTGTCTTTATCAACGATGTTGATAAATATACATCGAAAAATATTGCAAGGGTAAGATATTTTATTTTTTTTGCAATTTTATTTAGCTTAATAATTACAGACACTGCTTGAAATTAAATGTGAACTATACTGTACTTTCAGGGCAGGTATGTCTATACCTTACTACTGTATAATGCGTTTACTCCTGTGTTAAGTTTCTAGACTCATGTGTGGTTGGTGTATCTCTTGTGGACCCCGGAGAGGCTGATGTGGAGGAGGAGGATGATAGGCTGCATGATGAGCAACTAAAACTCAAAGGTGCAACCTTCCAGATTGTGGGAACAGTCTCCAGCCAAACAGAGGAGAAGTGCAGTTTCATTGTTGAAGAGTACAGCGTAAATAAATCACAACTACACGATTATGCAGTAGATATGCATTTTATAAGTTGTTGCCAGTTGTATTTTTTCATCACATCCCTTTTACTCCCTACCAGAACTTGAAGCGTGAAGACCTTCTCTGTCATCTGATGAAATGTGACGTAATCATTTATGATATTACTCAACATGCTGATCAGATAGATGAAGCACAGTGGGCTGTCTCAGGTATCTATGTGCCATTTCTTGCTATAAATCTTTTTCCTGAGCAGATGCTAGTTTAATTATCATCTAATCACAGCTCTTCATGAAGAAATGGACCAGTTTTCTGGGCCCAAGATGTTTATTCTGGTGTCAACCATCATGACATGGGCTATGTCTAAACCAGCTAATAAAGTAGGAATAATTAAAGTTATCAAATAAGTACTCTCTTGATCAGCATGCAGAACAAGATTAAAAGATTGAATTAATTAATATTTTAACTCCATTATAGGATGATCCAGAGTTTCCTTTTACAGAAGAGCACTACAGGAGAAGAAAAGCACACCCCAACTTCCATGATCACATCGGTTTGGAGAAACTTGTGGTCAAATTAGGCAAAACTGTAAGCAAGAACCCTTGCAGAAGAATATTTTACTTTAAAAGTGTGAAGTTCATATTTATTTCTGAATGATTTTCAGAAAAGCTCCAGGTTCTCCACTTATGTTGTTGCATCAGGGCTTCAGTATGGAATGGGAGAACACATCTTCCATTTATTTTTTAAGGTAAATCATATGCACATGCTTTAAAAAGCATCATACTTGTAATTACTTTGTACTAATTAAAGTGTTAAAGCTAAGTAGTTGCTCTATGTAGATGTCATGGTTGGGCGAAGTCTCCCAGGTGCCCATCTTTGGAGATGGCTCTAATATTATCCCCACTATTCACATCAATGATCTGGCAGGGTAAGTCATATTGTGAAGCTTTTTATGACATATCATCCATGCAAAAACTAAATTACTGGGCATTTACACCCATTTGATTTGTATTCATTAAGGATCATCCAAAATGTTATTGACCACAAGCCAAAGCCACAATACTTTGTTGCAGTTGATGATTCCAAAAACACAATGGAGGATATCATAAAGGTGAGATTTTACACATTCAGTATATTTTTGTTTAGAAATTGAATGGTTCTCATGCAAAGACGTGTTCTTCTTCAAGGCAATAACACTCGTGCTTGGACCAGGAAAAACTCAGAACGTTTCAAAAGAGGAGATTTATCTCATACGGGATCTGACGGTAAGAATCAATGCCAGTATTGTTCTGACATACTACAGTGAAGATTATCAATATTTGATATTATCAGTTTTGGTTTTGTATTGACAAAGTTTTTTTTCTTCCACTTTCTTCAGCAAACAGATATTGATTCTTTGCTCGTCAACCTTCGTATTGAAGCAACGTATCTGAAAGAGAATTTTAACATTCAGTGGGTGTCAGAAACTGGCATGGTTGAAAAGATTGAGCAGATTACTGAAGAATACAAGCAGACTAGGGGATTGCTAGTATGCTGAAATAATCTAGCGTTTTTGATACTTCCTCTATGTTGAAGATCAGAGTTGGGATCTTTGACTTCATCAAATGTTTTCAAGTATAAACACCTGTTTATATGTGTCCCAGCCCCTTCGTATCTGCATCCTGGGACCACCTGCTGTTGGGAAGAGCACTATAGCAGAGAGGATATGCAAGCATTACAAACTTCACCATGTTAAGCTTAAGGAGACAATTACTGAAACATTAGAAAACCTGGTCAGTGTTGTACAACACCAAGAATTTATTCACAATTATCAAAGCATGTTCATATAACACAGATATTATTTAAAGGGATTGTTCATCCAGAAATAAAAACTCTGTCATCATTTACTCACCCACAAGTTGTCCCAAACCTGTATGACTTTATTTTTTCTGTTGAACATATATCTGAACAAGATACTTTGAAGAACGTTAGTAACCAAACTTGACTTCCAGTAGGGAAAAAAAAATAACATGAAAGTCAACTGTTTGGTTACCAGCATTCTTCAAGATATCTTTTTTTATGTTCAACAGAAGAAGACATTCATACAGGTTTGAAACAACATGAGGATGAGATAACTGATGACCAAATTTAAATTTTTAGGGTGAACTATCCCTTTAAAAAAAAAGCAAAATAAAATAATACTGAAGTAGATATACCCCTATAGTGAATTCCCTTCTGTTTTTATACATTGAAAAAATATCTGTAAATTGTAAATATTTTATACTGATGCTTAATTGAATCAATCAGGAGTCGTGTGTTCGTAAAGAGGATGAGGAAAATGATCAGAGTGAAGCTCAGGAGTTTCTGGACACTCTGAAGGAAAACATGAATCAGAATGAAGGTTGTGTATTTGTAATTTTTTAGGTGCTATATACTGAAATTATATATACAGTATTAAGATTTTGTTGTTGTTGTTGTTGTTTAGGACGACTAGATGACCAATATGTGATTCGTATAATGAGGGACAAACTCAGGACTAAACCCTGTATGAACCAGGGCTTTGTTTTGGACGGTTTTCCCAAGACATATGAGCAGGCAAAGGAGTTATTTACTGGTGAGAAATATGCCCCTTTTTAGATGATATATTAACAAATTAAATCATGGTTCTGATTAATAATACATGAGTTTTGATTTGATGCATGATTATTTAAATATTCAACAGGTGATGAACAGCCTGAGGACTTGCAATCTAAACATGAGAAAAAGATCATTCCAGGTCTGTAATTAATGTAAAGTATAATGCAGATTAGAAATGCCTTTTTTCTCCATCATAATTATTAGCCTTAAGATTTGAGTCTTGCATGACTGATTTGAATCTTATAAAATTCATTTAGCTACACAAAGTGTTCAAAAGTTTAATATTTGTAAAAGGAATCTCTCATACTCACCAAAAGTTGAATTTATTTGATCAAAAATACAGCAAAACATAAATATTATTACAATTTATTATACCATTTGGTTAATTTAATGCATAAATAAAATATTAAGCTCTTTCAAGAAAAAAAAAAACTGTGCATTTAACTATTTTTGCATGAGAGAGCTGTGCAGTCTTGTTCAGCTGAGTTTTACATAATGTGAACATTTTCAGTGAGATGTTATATTAGTTGACAGATGAACTGAGAATATGACACCCACAACTCATTTAAAATATATACTTTAACAGGTGGCTATAAACATTGCTACGACACTAGTGAAACAGTCATCTGTCTCTTCTTCAGAGTTTGTGTTCTTTGTCGACGCCACTGATGTTTTTCTGAAAAACCGCGTTCTGAATCTACCCGAGACTGTTGTAGAAGGAACTTCTTACACTCCTGAACAGTTCCTTCGCCGCTTAGCCAGTTTCAGAGAAAGAAACGTAGAGGATGAGACGTTGCTGAACTACTTTGAGGAGCTGGAGATTCATCCTGAGCACTTAGGTAACGTTAAAGGAGTGAACCAAATCACACATTGATGAAGTGCAGTAATACTACATCTGTTGATCTAACTAATACAGGCTAAGCATTAAGGTGCAGTCACATTTACGAATTTTCCTGGACAAAATCCAGTCATTTCAATAGGAATCCACATTTACAAGCAAAAACAGTCCAAACTCAGTTCTAAACAAATATGTTGGCGGGTTTTGATATGAGAGAATGAAAGTAGATGGACTTTTTGATTGGAGTAAGCATTATTATTATGGACAGAAGTGACTGTTAAAATGTTTTAATGATGGATTTGTTTCTTACAAACGCAGCTTTTCACTTCATAAGATGTTAATTGATGGACTGAAGTCATGTGGATTACTTGTGGATTATTGTGATGTTTTTATCAGCTGTTTGGGCTCTCATTCTGACGGCACCCATTCACAAGTGTGGCCTAAGTGTGCACCTGTATGTCTGTTTTCCCTATTTCCCTTTTATTTCAGAGATTACAAGCAATGATGACAGTGAATACCTGCTGGTCATAGAGAAGGTTTGCAAAAAGGTGGGCAAACCGAAGAACTGTGGGATAATCCTAGAAGAGGTGGAGGAAGAAGAGCGGCGGCAAGCAGAACAGCAGCTAAAGGAAAGGGCAGCACAAAGAGCCGAGGCAGAGCGGCGGGAGGAAGAAGAGGCCCAACAGAGAGATCAGCACTGGGGGGAATGGGTAAGCACCTGCATTCAATCCTCTGATAACTACAGTGGATTCAGTGCATTTTTAGTTGTTATAAACTTTATAAACATGTAAAAAGATGCTAATCTCTTCTTGTCTACGAGATGTTAGTGTGTGTTTGTGTGTTTTAAGAATCAGCAACTTGAGGTGAGGAGACAAGAATATGACCTATTGGAATCTCAGTCAGAACTTTTAAGGAACTACCTGATGAAGGATGTGATGCCCACTCTCACCCAAGGGCTCATCGAATGCTGTAGAATACGTCCTGATGACCCCATAGACTTCCTGGTAGGTTGGTCATCTTAATAATACTTAGAAGATTCATTTGTTTTTCTGGAAGAATTGTAAATTTGTCACTTTTTGTATCTTTCAGGCTGAGTACCTTCTCAAAAATAATCCTGAAGGGTAATAAAACATGGACATTATTTGCCCTGGGGTTTCAGCAGCAAGTATAACTTCTGTTGTATAATTTTTGTTCTAGAGAGGTTTATTTCAGTCTTAATGTTCATTTAAAATCTAAATCTTTAATACAGTCTGTGATTATGAATAATAATTATACTGTAATGCTACAGTGAACAAATACAATGCAAATCAAATAGAAAACAAATCTCTTTCAATGTGTTTATATATCCATGGATTTAAAATGCAAAAAAAAAAAGCATTAAAAGGTTGATAGAATGAAGCTGTTAATTGGAAGTTCATTTGTGGAAAGTATGTCCATCATGTAATGATTAGTCTGATTTGTCCTCTGCTTTCAAAGGATAAATGTTACAAATGGCAGATAATTAACAAACCCTTTTAGCTAGCACATAATTAATTTCATTTGTAAAATAAACAAAATACTGCACTTTAGGAAGTGCCATAGCTCCTTCAGTTCACCTTTTAATATGATAATACATTAACATAGTCCTTAGTGCTAGTTTCTCTGTTCTCAAATAGAAGAATATAATACTAAATAAAACAATGATACAATGCAGAAGGGCCACAAAGTGTGCAAGAGTCCAGTTTACAGCAGGCAATAACAGGACTTCAAGACATGAGGAATCATAGGGTAAACGGAAGCAGAAGGTGGCAATAAACAATAAACCGGGTTGGAATTTACAAGTCAAGTGCAACCATAATAGATGTACAGCTGCTAAAGACAAGATTGTGTATGACAAAGCACAGGTGCATGAGGTTAGGCAGAAATATTGGCTGTCTGTAATATGGATGGGCCCCGAGTGGAAACTGTTTATGAATCTGTTGATCAGCACTTTTGATGTAGAACAAACTTTTTAAAATATCAGCCCTTTGGGTCTGTAAGAGTGTCAATCTGAAATTCAGCTACTCAACATCAGTGTTCGGAGATATGATAATTTAACAAGCTTCTCTGACTTTTAAATGTATTGAAAATATTGCATTAGAAAAATTAAAATAATATGTATATATGCTGTATATAACACATGATATTTTTAGGGCATGTTTTAAGGCCAAAATTAATTGTACTGCATTTTTAGAAGAATATGTTATTGTACATTGACTTAGTTACCTAAAATGTCTACTTAAAAATCAATAAAAAATATGAAGAGTTCAGATGCAAAAGCCTCTAAGTACTGTCTGAAATTTTCTTCTAAAATTAGCATTTTTATCAGGCTCCTATATTTATGTTCAGTTATTTCACTTTTATTGTATAGAAAAGGTCCTATACATTGCCATTAGATTAAAATTACTAAACCTAAACACAGGAACCTTATAAAAATGCTCATTTTAGATGAGAGGCTTTTGCATCTGAACTCTTCATATATACTTTAATATTTACTGTTATATAAGTTCAGGGACAAGATTTTTTTTTTACAGAAAGATCAAAAGAACAGCTTTTTTTTTGTAACAATGTAAAAATCTTTACTGTCACTTGTGATGAATTTAACGCATCCTTGCTAAAAGTATCCCTGCCAAAAGTACTGATTATTAAGAATAAAAGTATTATTTTATTAATTAAAATTATTTTTAAAAAATCTCAATGAAAACAAACTTTTGGTAAGTTATACTGTTTAAAGCTACAATTCTTTTCTTCAAGATTTTAGCAGGTTACTGTATAGGTATGTACCACTAGATGGCACTCCTACCCATGCAATACAACATATTTCTTTTCCTTTTGATTTCCCACCAAAACCACTAAGATTGAGACAACCCATTTGACCACATACTGTGGAAACATTTATGTATGTTAAACAGTTAGGCCTGAGATTATACTTCTACCGCAAACTTTTATAAATATCAATAAGGACTTTTTTTCCCACTGCACTGAACTAGATTTGCACCTTTTCAATAAAGTATGCCTATTGATAATATAATTTAAAAACAAATAAATTTAGCATCAAGTATAACTTCTATTGTTCTGTTTTTGAGAGATGTTCATTTAAGTCTAAATGTTAATTTAATTATTTTTAATAATAATTATACGGCAGTGCTACAAGGAATAAATACAATGCAAATCAAGTAGAACAATGCATTTACCTACCTATGCACACACACACACACACACACACACACACACATATATAATTTATTCAATTTCTTTTTTTGCATTTTTGTGTTCAACTATATTTTTGCATCTTTAGCTCAATAAAGCATACCTATTATTACTATCAGGAGCTAAATGTTCGCTCATGTCACTACATTGGGGGCCTGAGTATCTCTGGCTGTAAAACAGTCAATCTAAAACCCTGTCTGCATGGGGAGGGGGGAGTGTTTTGTTGCTTAGGAACAGTTGTGTCTGTGTCTCAGTGGGGGGTCTCCTTGTGAATATTATTATGTTCCCTTCAATCGACAAAAATGACACATTTTTCTTGTCTGCCAATATTTAACATTGGCTGCACTCACTTGCAGGGCCTGAAAATGTCTTTTTATTGATTACTGGGCAGAATCTGGGATTATAACTAACTTTGTATCAATATAATATTCTAGATATCTACAATGAAAGGTCTTTTCATGTTGACAAACTACGAGAACATAAGCAAAAGTAAAATGCATGTGGTTGTTTTGTTCAATATACCTTGTTTTTGCCCATAAAAACCCTGGCAGGTCAACAAAGTATTTTTTTTTTTTTTAACTACTTTAACTAACTCTCACCGACTAAAAGAGTGAAAGAAAGCGGGATTGATCCATTTTCTCCTGCAACAGAGCAGTGAAAAGAATTAAAGATCATTTTGAAGTTGTGAGATGTAATTGTATGTTCCGTTGCTGACGAATAAAACAGACGGAGCGGGTGAGGCCAGAGGACGTGACGAGGAGCGGAAAGGTACCCGGCGAGTCTGCACCCTGCGACTGATTGTGCACAGGATCATGTTGACAGGAGGAAGGAGGAGATGCAGCCACACATACTGCAGGGATGCTGGGTGCCTAGGCCGGAAATTCATCAAAATGGGGGAACACCTCCAAGAAATGTGCGTCAGACGGTGTGTGCTCCTCTCGCATCGTCCCTTTGGAAAGTCAGTGAAATTTTCCAGTGATTGATGACGGTTAGGAAGGGGGTCAGTAAGAACAATGTGTGTGTGTATATATATATATATATATATATATATATACCAAAATGTAAACATTTTCGCTTTTTTACCTTTCACATTTTTGTCTTTTTATGAATTGGTTTGTTTCATACAGCTAAAATATATTTTATATTTATTCATTATTTTTTTTATTATTATTATTTCTGTATTTATTTAGGTTTGATTGTATTTTTATTTATTTTACTTTTCATGTGTTTGCCTTTTTATGATTTTTTTTCGTATTTCATAAAGCTGTAATATATTATATATTTATTATTGAATTGCATTTACTTATGTCATATGTATTTACTTAGCCTTGATTGTGAGAACTTACCCCACACAGTATGACAACTTGCCATTCTTTTGGTAAATGAACTTTTTTTTCTTTAGGCCATGACAGTGGCCACATTTTATTTTGTTTAATATTTTATTTTTTGTTTGTATTTTAGTGAATATTTTAGTGTTTGTTTCTCCACAGAAATAGACTTTTGAAAAAATAAATAAATATATAAATAAACCTACACTGAGAAATATTCACTTTAGTAAAGAAAAAAAAAAAGGGTGACAACTAGCAGCAGTCTCCTCCTAAATAATACTCTATTTATATATCATAGAAAACAAGCCCCCAATAGCCTTCTGTCAATTGCAAGCAGGTGCTTACCAACAACTGTCCAATTTCTTGGGCCCCGACTGAAAAATGTTTGACATTTTATCTTTGAGTACAGCCGTACACGCCGCATCATTCCCAGCATCTGTGCAGCTGTTCCCAACATCCTTACGATCAGGTTTCAAAGTCTGTTTGTTCCAGAGTGGGTTGAAGCTGGCTGGGCGATGTTCGGCAGCGGAGTTGGTGAGATGGAAGCCTTTGTTAAAAACATCAGGTAGAGCGTGGGGGGGCTGTTGGCACAGCGGCGCTTGCCCCCATGCTGTTCTGTCAATCTGCCCCTGCCCCGTGCCGAGAGGAGGAGGGAGGCAGACACCAGGGGGGCCAATCCTCCATGAGACCCAAATCACGCCAGACGAGGAAAGATGGTCCCTGGCTAAATACAGTTATCCCCCCTCATCTGTCAATCAAGAAATCTTTGAGTAATTTGGGATTTGCCAAGAAAAGCATTCAAATCTCTGAGTGCGAATACTGTAGTTTTTGATATGCAATGTGTGTGGAACAATTCATCTTTCTGACGTTTCTTATTTTGGAAAGGCCTTTACTTATTCATTTTTAAATAAAAATATTTTCAGCTTAGATGCATATTCTTTATTTTTTACACTTTAAAGTTTCTTTTTTTTTTTTTTTTTGAACAATTTATAGGTAAACACCATTAATTGGTAATGAATTAATGGCATGTGTTGGAGAAATTAAATCTAATTGATTAAAAAATGCACAAGCCTATTTTTAGAGACCATAATTACATACAGACTGTGGAAATGTTAACGGAAATTCAAATCAAATTTACAAACTCAATCTCGCCGTTCAAACTCTCATTTATTGCATTTCAAAAAGGTTGTTTTCATTTACCAAACATATTCTTAATTACCTTGAATTTAAAGACACGCAGCAGATGGTATTTAGTGCGAGTTCCACAAAAGACGCCTATATTTTCAGATATAACACCTTTTCATGTGCATCCGCAATGTAAACCGAAAGAAAAAGCGATTCGTCCTTTGTTGTTGGCTAGTGTTGAGTAGCGCATGTAAACTAAGACCCGCGCAGAGGTAAATCCCAGCTTCTTAAATTTAACATATGTTCTCCTTCCCACACATTGTGATTCTCTGCACCAGCAGTAAACGATACATGTGCGGGAGTTTGAGGCGCTCACCGATGTCGTCTTGTCATCCAGACGACGATACGCTACATTAGCAGACGCAGGCAGGGAAGGGGCCTCATACACGAGTGTGAATATTAGGGGAGATGGAACCCGAGCAAACAGGATTTAGAGCACACCTCTGTATCAACACAGATTTAGTCAGCGTCACCCTCCGGGGACACAAGGAGAGATGGAGGGAGAGGCTTCTCTTCGTTTCGAGATGATTCACGTTGGGAGTGGGCTTGCAAAATTGCTTTATGGAAAGTGGAGGAAGCCTCGGCGGGAACATTAGGCAGGAAACAGCAGGAGGGCCACTGTTTCATTAGGGAGAGAGGCTTCGGCTTTATTACCAGGATTTGGAGTTTTATGGTTATCGTTATTTGCCATAGAATTATTATGCTTGTATGTCTTCTAGTCAGCTGTTTGGGTGGGGAGCGGATAGGTGGTCTCGGCGCAGTCGGCCGGGACTGGAGAAGCAGGCTGCAGAGCCGTCCCCTTGGCAGCCGTCGCGTTCGCCGCACACAGATAGGAGATCCTGCTCAGCAGCGTCTTCTGCGTTTCGACCAGGAAGTCCTCCTATGAACAGAGAGTGATAGAGTTGTAGCTTATTCATATTTAATGTGATACGGCCCTGTTTCTTCATCAGTGCTCCATCTGACATGACTTTGGCATTAGCTTGTACGGAATTGACACGCGATGAGTGAGAAAAGAAAAACAATTGTTACTCTGGTTGGCTTGTTCATTTTGGTAGTAAAAAATGGGAAGCAAATCACGGTTGTCTTGTGAGGTACGGCTTCAGTTGCAGTCAATTTTACCCCTGCTCAGCGAAATTTCGGCTTCAAAATCCAGTCAATTCAATAGGAATTTGAATCCGGATTTCAAGTGAAGACAAAAAAGTTTGTCACAAATTGTTGCTCGGCAAAATTTCAAGGCCGAAATCGAGTCATTCCAACAGGAATTCAGGAGTTTTGTGTGAGGTCAAAAAAATTTGCCACACTGATTTTGCTTATGTTCAAGAATTTCTGTTAACATTTTCTATAGGAATTTGAGCAATTGAGAGTTTCGTGTGAGAGCGAAAAATTTCGGCATGAAGATTCCTCTCATATTCAAGTTGGTCATGTGTTTCGTTGTTTGACGAAATTGCATCAATTGGAATTTTGTACAATCTGGATTTTTGCACGAGGGCAAAAAAACTTTGCTACGCAAATTTCATGCAATTTGAATTACCATTAACATTTTCAATTGGACCTTGAACAGTTGGGAGTTTCACGCGAGGGTGAAAAGTTTTCAAAACAGATTTTGAAGTTGGTCAAGCAAGTTCTTCACGCTGACCAACAGAAAGCTGCTTGGTTTGAAAAGGGCTTCTGTGTGAGCAGGTCTTCACACACCTCTACGCTATTGACAGTGGAGCTTTTTTTGTAAACAAAATTTCACTAATGTGAAAGCACCTTTCCTCTTGATAAATTATCACCAGGATGATCAGGCCTGATTCCTAACGGCGGCAAGGATGAGTCCTGCCTGGAAGCGGCGCTGTCTTGCGGTGCCAACCTTTCCGACCCCAGCGGAGCGCGGTGCTGCGGTGTACCGTGCAGGCTGCCCACCCTCCCTACCAGGCGGGCCGTCTGCAGCAGAGCAGTTAATAAAGAGATTGATTATCAGCCTGTCAGGAAGTGACAGTTGGACAGAGCCACTCCCCATGAATGACAGAGGGCACGCACTGCTCGCAGCAGCCAAGAGCGCCAGAACCAGCACCGCGCCACCAGCACCTCCGCACCGTGCCAACCTTGCTGCGGGGAGGAAGAGCCCCGCCACGAGCACAGCCATCGCCTTCTGGAGCAGCAGCTACACGGCTGCTGACTTCACTTCCTTTGCCAGAGTCAGAGTTCAACGCCGCTGCCTGCAGCAGACTGACTGCCGGGTTCCCAACAACATACGTGAACATTTTTTTCATGAGATGCAACATTCACACCAGAGTAAAAAATTCAAGCAAATATATTGTTTCTGCAACTTTGGATACTTTTACATCAAGGATGAATTTTTAATAAAAGTATACTTTTTTTATTTATATGAAGGTCACATTAAAACTATCTTGGAATTTTTTTTCTTCCTCATTTTTGTTAACTTTTCAAGTGACTTTATTGTTTTTTCCTTGCCTCTGTTTCAGATTCAAATGCATCATAAAAATATAAATTATTATATTTTTAAAACTATGATTATCTAAAGAGATAAGCATGAACCATTTCAATATTTAAACATTTCAATATTTGATCTGATTATCTGGTAGGATGAAATAAGTTTAGGGAGGTATTCATAGTTGATTGTAAGTTTACATTTCACTGTAATAGTTCACTGTGTTTGAATGCATTGTTGAGATTTATAGTGTAAAAGTGTAGTGCTGACTTGCCGGTCATGTGTTGTTATTAACTGCATACCTGATTTGGTTTATGTAGTGTAACAAAAAAGTATCATGGTTTCCACAAAAATATTAAACAGCACAATTGTTTTCAATATTTATAATATTAATAAGAAATTTCTTAAGCACCAAATCAGCATAATAGAATGATTTATTAAGGATCATGTGACACAGGCTGGTAAATTTGAAAATATATTAAAATATTAAATTGTAATAAGACATTTCACAATGCTGCTGCTTTTACTGCATTTTGATCAAATAGATGCAGTCTTCGTAAGCATAAAGAGTTCTTAAAAAGAATTTTTGAACCATAATGTACATGAGACTCCAATGAGAGCGGTTAAAAACTGTAAGAATTGGAGGAGACACTTTTGCTTGCATAATAAATAATTTATGACTAAATAAATGTATCCATGCCAATAGGTGTCAGTATAAAGTCCAAGAACATTGTCACATAGCACAATTTGCAATTTTAATTAAAATTTGGGATTGTGACACTTTTAATAAGAATTAATCAATGTTCTTGCATGGGTGATTTTAAGCATATTCTCGTTTAATTATCTTTATAGTTTTGTTTGTTCTTTTTTAGCTGATTATCTGTATGTTTCAATGTATGGTGACCTCCACGAGAAAACATAACTGTTGACCCACTCTGCCTGTTGGACTAGCTTGATTGTGAGACCATATGTTTCAATGCTCATGGATTAGCAACAGTGCATTAGAGAGGCAGAAGTGGCTTCCTTCTAATTAATGATTTAGCACCTCACAGGTACACACACACACACACACACACACACAGTTCTACGCCTCATCCGGCCCTGCTTTGTCAGTCCCCCCGAATGAAGGGCTGTCTGCGCGCTGTGGCAATCTCGCGACTGACTTTGTTTGAAGTCACTCTTGTCTGTCTCTTCGCCGGTGCGCCTGTCTGTTGGCCGCGTCCCCCTTTTTTAATGAAACAGAAGCGTTAATAGAATCACTGGGAAAAGCAGGTGATAAAAGTCGATCCGTCGAGCGCGCCTGTATCCTGAGTTGCGAGCGCACTGTTCAAACAGAGCATTGTTCAAAGACAATGCATGCAAAAGACACACGGGCTGCTGAAGGAATAAAAAAAAAGAGAGGGAGAGAAAGGGAAATGGAAAAAAGCTGCTCCCTGTCTTCAGCGAGATCAAAACAACTCCAAGGTAAAATATACAATGAAGGGCCCCCTGATCTGACCAGCATCTCAGATGAGAGGAGGATGCAGTCTTTCTGACATGTTACAGAGGGAGAGAGAGAGACGGAAAGCAAAATAAAGAGGCCTCACAAAAGTTTGAGATATTCAGGCCTTATGAATGCATTCATGGAACATTGTACATGCATTACAAATGTCAAATTAACGCCCGCTTGAGCCGAAATGATATTCCGAGCATATGAAATGACCCTCAAAGAGATGAAAAACATCCAAAATGGGAGGTAAACACGCTCGACTCGGTTCATTTCAGCCCTAATAAAGATATTGCATCCCGGCCTGACAATACGAATGAATTTCGGTCACATTCCGAGGCACGTTTTTTGAAACGTCACCCCGGGATATTTGCGATCGAGTGCTTTTTTTCATACGTCGACAGAGCGAGCTGTCATTTTATCATTGCGGGAAAAAACAGAAGTCTCTTTCACACTTCATTGGCCATCGCAGAGATCAATACGGGCGCCGGTAAGAGGAATATCAGCTAGGGATGGTGCAGAAGTATCTGTAGAAACGGCACCGGGGAGAACGAAACGAAAAAGAGGAGTGAAGCTGCGTTAGAAGGCAACACAGATGGACAAGAGCCTTTATGGTGGCGGCTCCTGCTGGCATGGTGCCACCAGCCCCAGACTCCCTTTGTTTGCCAGGCTACTAAACTAATAGAGATAAAAGCAGGTTCCCGCTGGCCAGGAATTATAAAGTCATTAACGAATACAAATAAGGCTGAGAATGAAGGGGCAAGGAGAGGAGGCTTTCTCTGACCAGCTGAGTCTGAGAGGAGGAACACGGTTTGGGGAATCTGTCCGAGGTTGGACGTCTCTGAGTGTGTAAACAAGTTTCCTCTTCTCCAAAAACATGGGTTGTCCTGCAGTGTGACATGATACACCAGCATTTTCACTAATTATTGTACATGCATATATGTTTTTATAATGAATCATATGAATTGAGAGATTATAGGGAATATTTATATTTTCTAACTTTATACAGCTATTTAAAAAAAAATTCTTAAAAAATAAAAATGTTGGTTAACGTTTTTTTTTTTTGTTGTTGTTGTTTTTATTGATTAAAATTATAAAAAAAAATCAAATAATAAAATCTCATGGACTTGTATCAGATTACCATATACGCTTAAGCAAAAGTGTAAACAAAAATTATCTAGCAATTACCTATCATTTTCACTAATTTTTGTACATGCACATGTGACCCTGGACCACAAAACCAGCCATTTTTTTTTTTTTTTAAATTGAGATTTATACAAAATAAATAAGTTTTCCATTGATGTATGGTTTGTTAGGATAAGACAATATTTGCTTGAGATACAACTATTTGAAAACCTGGAATCTGAGGGTGAAAATTACCTTTAAAGTTATCCAAATGAAGTTCTTAGCAATGCATATTACTAATCAAAAAATAAGTTTTGATATATTTATGGTAGAAAATTTAGAAAATATCTTCATGGAACATTAACTTTACTTAATAAACTAATGATTTTTGGCATAAAAGCAAAATCGGTAATTTTGATCCAAACTATGTATTGTTGGCTATTGCTACAAATATACCCGTGCAATAATGAAATTATAATGAATCATATCAATTAAGATATTATATGGAAAATTTCTATATTTTTGTTTTAAAAAAAAGGTCTAATAAACATACATTTATCTATCTATCTATCTATCTATCTATCTATCTATCTATCTATCTATCTATCTATCTATCTATCTATCTATCCTTACATAACTTTATGTATCTATTAAAAAGTAAAATGAGTCAAATTTGTTTTAGAAAATTGGTTTAAAAAACTTATAATGGATGTGTCAGATTCTCATATACTCATATATATTAAAGCAAAACATAAACAAAATAATTATCTAGCAATCATAGCAATTCTTCTTTCATATCAGATAGATTAGTTTATATCAGTCCATACACAGCATTTTGTTTCATTGTCTGGTCAAACAAGCATTCATTTCTATTTTTTCCCCCTCAAATCTTTTAATTTCCTCTCTCCTTTTATCTGCACAATAGATCCTCAGCATGTCTTCTCTTCCCTCGTGTAATCTCAATATTATTTAAGGTAGCCATTGCACAATGGCTGTGAAAATGGGAGTCATTTAAGCCCTTCTCCCCAAGCAGTGGTCTTGGCAACTAAACTAGCTCATTTGTTCACTCTGCATTCCCTTGGACAGCCTTATAAATGGAGGCACTATCCAATTATTACAGGGGATAAAACTAGAGCTCCAGCAAACCATAGCAGAATCTATTACCAGCGAGAGTTTGTGTGTGTGTGTGTGTGTGTGTGTGTGTGTGTGTGTGTGTGTGAAAGAGAAAGGCTGTGCCCATATGCCTCACAAACTACTCCACACAGGGCAGGTGACACATCACCGAGACCTAAACACATGAATATTCTTCAACCTTGACGGCAACATGTTCGCTTATGATGTATTGCAATAAATCATTATGACGCTTAATCTTTAGTTTACCTTAAATGTTGTGGTTTATTTATTTTTTTTAAATCCCAAAATTATTCAAAAGCACAAAAGTTGATGCACAGCTGGCTTAATATGATATTTGACATCTTTCAAGACATATACAGTATGCAGTCTATTCAAGTTATCTTAGTGTGTTTGTTTGCATGCATATGAAGGGATATGGAATCACTGCATTTTTGTATGAAGCTGGCTTTAAGTTGATATTCAGTGATGAAAAAGGGTTACTTTAGAAACTCTCTGATAATTGGCTTCTTAAAAGCATCTCATTTTTAACAATGTCACTGTGGATGGTGGATGACAATTAATCTGTTTTCCAGTGTTTTCTTGGCATCTGTGCCAATTACTTTATATGCTAATATATGTAAATTACTCAGCATTTGAGGTGCCAGTAAAAACTATGCTTGTATTGTATGTTATTTTTAATTCATGCAATACAATTGAAGTCTATTTTCAAAAACACTATTTTAAATCTTAAATAAATAAATAGCTTTTTAAATATATTTTAGGATGGGAAAGTAACAATTAAATGCATTAGTAAAACTAATATAGCAACTAAGCTCTTAAATATAGTTTTCAATACTCTTCAAATAATCATTTCAGACAACGCAATCAGCTAATGCTCTGCAACAGAAAGAATCTTTTGAAACAATCGGACTTGCTTGCATCATTTCTTTGTTTACCACTATGACAATGAGAATTAGTCACTCCATGTATGAAAGCAGTGCCAAACACATTTATTTCTCACTCGAACAGTCAAACTGCATTTTTACACTCACCATACATCCTATTTAAGCGCGTTCTGGATTTTGTATTTGTCATTGTGTCGGCACATTAATATTTTTTCTATTTCTTTTCTTTTTTTCCTTCTCTGTTAGTGGGAAAGAGGATAATGACTTCACCGCTAAGTAAATGTTAATGAATGCACTTCGCCATCTGACTAGGTCTTTTCTCTTAACATAAATAGCTATAATTACCAACATATTCTCTCTCGCTCGCTCTATCTCTCTCTTTCTCCCTCACACACACACACACACTATGACCTGCATCAAAAGTGTGCTCTCTCTATTGTCCTGTGTTAAGTTCATCTGCTTCTCATCTCTGAAGGTAGATGTCACTGTTGTACACTAAATGAATATGTAAACTTCAGCCGCGTGATGATGGATGTTTAATGTTGGGTAAATTAGTGAGATACTGACAAAAAAAATTTAAATAATAAAAAAATAAAAACTATTGTGATCTTAGAAATATATTAGAGAGTTGGACTTGACCACATGTTTACTAATGTCAGCAATATTTTAAACTACATGAAATACAACTAATTTTTTCCAAGTCATTTTATAAATTTTAAATTCATAAAAACAGACACCAGTCTTTGAAAGTAATATTTTAGCTGCATTAATGAGCTGTTTTATCTAATTTTGTCCTTGCAAATTAAGGTTCAAAATTCTTTATTACTTTATTTAAATCTGTGTTCTATTAGCTAGTTAATTATCAGCAAATCATCATTAATTAAATCAATGTTTAAAAAAAATAAAATAAAGCTGCAATAAAAGACCATGCTATTATTTTGCTTATTAATTTCTTACACCAGTTTAACAATAATCATTTTCTCAGTCATAAAAAAAAACTTTTCTACTAAACCAGCACATATGCATTCATAAATCCTGATGTGCCACCCCAAACCTAGTTATGCAACTCTAAAAAAACAAAAATCATAAATATTTTGAGCTTTAAGTTCATTCTGTGCAAGACTGATAGATTGAAATGATCAAGTTCTTGTTTTACATTTGTGTGAAACTGCAAAAAATAATTATTCGATTCAGCTTAACAACACATTTTCATAATTACCACATATTACTCATGAGGAGTACAATGAATGCACAATCTGATCATTATAATAAGCACACTCATATTGGAAGTGACATTGTGTCAAAATAAAGTTACAGCACTAAAGATGAGTGGCTGAGCTCTGAACATCATCATAAACATATTCAAACACACACACACAAAGTGAATCATATGAATATATATCTCCTGTGTCAGTGCCGTGGAGGACGGCAGCCAGCTCCGCGATCCGCAGCTCTCTGATTCAAAAATGTATCTTTCATGCGTTTATTATCAAATTGACTTTATCTTCTCTTTACCAGAGGTGTGAAATCTCAACCTCATACGTGTAATTAAGGTGGGCCGCGGTGCTTAAGAGAGGCTTGATTTGAAGCGATTACCAGAGGCGAGAGCTGAAAAGTACACCGCTGTGACCTCAGGGGCAGTCTGGAGAGCTGCTGGCTGAAGCCACGGCTAATTTAATTGATCTCCTCAGCTTTACATTTAAATATCATCACAGTGGCGATGAGCCCCAGATAGGCTTTGTTCTCGCGTGTGGCTGAGGAGAGATTATTCGCCGTGCAGATCTGACCTGATGGCTTCCCTCCCCACTAAACTCTTCTGTTTGTTCAGCCTAAGAGTGCGCGAGACATCGATCCGCCCGTTTGAAAAGATGCAGTTGGGTGATAGTGGTTTTGAACTGCTGTTGCTACACATGCCAATATGAATGTCACAGCAATGGTCTCTAAAAACATTGGTTTTCCTGCGTCTTGACACGATACAACTAGTTCAAACTGCATTTTCTCAAACTATTGTACATGGATTTATGTTTGTATCATGAATGATATGAAGTGAGATTACATAGAATATTTTCATTTAAGAAAATTTATTTAATCAAATGTATTATATTATATTATATTATATTATATTATATTATATTATATTATATTATATTATATTATATTATATTATATTATATTTATTTAGTCAAATATTATATAAATATGAGTATATATGTAAATATGAATATATATGAATATATATATATATATATATATATATATATATATATATATATATTAATACATTTATTATCTATAAAATTATATTAAAAATTTAAAAACAGAAAAATGTTTAATTATAAAAAATGTATAAATAATGATATGAAGTGAATGATTATATGGAATATTTCTCCTTAATATTTTAAGATATTAAGCAATGTAAACAATCATATATATATATATATATATATATATATATATATATATATATATATATATATTGTTTACATTGTTTACATTGCTTAATATTGCTTAATATCTTAAAGTATATTATTAGTAGTAAAGATATTAAGCAATATTAAGCAATGTAAACAATCACACACACACACACACACACACACACACACACACACACACACACACACACACACAAATAAAAAAAGAAAAAATAAATAGCTTCCCTCTCCACTAAAATGTTGTTTTTGTTCAGCCTAAGAGAGACATTGATTCGCCCGTTTGGAAAGATGCAGTTGCGTGATAGTAGTTTTGAACTGTTGTTGCTACAAGTACAATTAAGATTGTCACTCTAAAAGGAGGATTGCGTATAGCGAACTTTCCCAAAAATAAAAGAGCCTAACTCCAAAAAAAGGCTCAAGATGCATGCTACTGCATTTAAATTTAAAAACAGAAATGAAACACTGCCTCTAATTCAAAGTGCATTTCCCTTTGCTCAACTATGACAATAACATCCAATCATTCAAAGTGAGAAGCATTGAAATTCCACATTAGACGAAAGAGAGAGAAATTTAATAAAAGCACCAAGCCATAGAAAAGAGGGAAGGAGAGAGGAAAACAGACACTGCCGCCCGTGTAGCGCTGGGCGTCCTCTCCACCGGTCTTGCCTGTGCTGATTTTAATGAGTCATTTCAATGCACGCTATGAAGATTAGGTGCCGGTGACGGCACTGCGCCATCTGTAAGGTAGCCGAGCGGTCACAGTAATCCATCTCACACTCTCTGTCGAGGATGGAGAGACGGCGGGACAAGGTCACCACAGGTGGAACCGTTAACACAGTGTCAGAACACGGACCGGAAACCTTTTCCGAGAAGCCCTTCTCAAAACCTCCAGGAGATTTGTTTTTATTTACCGCTTGCTGACTGCGCTTGAGATCAAAGACAAAAAATGAAGTGTTTTTCTTTCTTTCACAATCACTGTGCATCAGTTTAGGGTCTGGGTGACCGGTTAAGATAAAATGTTATGAAAAGTTACAGCTTGAGTTCCTCTCAAAGCGCTAAACTAAGCCTCAATGTATATATGGAGTGTTTTTCAGTCGCTAAGTGGTGTCAAGGATCTTTGAGCAAGCTGTAAATCAAGGGTGCACCTTGGCTATTTACAGCAAATTATACAGCATGAATGATTCAGTGATTAGAAACATTCTGGCATTCATTACATTCGCAAGGTCTGAAGGACTTAAACACTGCTAGCTCTTCACACTGAACAAATGTCCAAAACCTTGAGAGAGACAGAGTGAATCACAGGAACGAATTTATTTAAAATATGTGCTTGGAGGGATATTAATAACACTTCATCCTTATTAGGAAGCGCTCAGGTTTTTGTTAGTAAGACGGTTGCTAAGCTCGCTTTTAGACCGGCTGTTTCTTAATGTGGATGTGTCAAAGAAAAAGTCACTTTTACCCGCCTGTGTACATGCACTCCAAGTGGAAGGTTATTTTATTTTATTTTATTTTTTGTACAGCTGTGATTAAAAACATGAGGAAGAAGGTAAGACAACAGTGGAAGGAGACGAAACCCTGAATGTCTGCGTAAATGCATACAAATTGCTGCTGATGAGGTCTTTACTGGGACGCTGTTTATCTCGTAATACCTCTAGTTTTAAAACAGCACACTGTCCCCGCTCTTCAGGTGTTCATTTGAATAGACCGAGCTGAATGAGTCTTTCTGTAATTGATCCCTGGGGGACGGAGATGTCTAGGCCCACCGAATCCGTATTTCTCCCAATTACGGATGCCATCGCGCTCCAAAAACAGAATCAGAGCACACATCACAGTCTGAACTCTTCTGCTACTGACACGACCTTACAAACACTAGCTGCCTTCACATGTATATATTTCTTTTATAAAAAAATATATTTGTACATACTCATACAATGCATTCATATAAAACTTTGGTTAAATAATACATAGAATTATTATAGTTTATGTACAGCATTTAAAAGTTTGTGGTTAAGATTTTTTTTTAAACAATCTCCAAAAAGCTACATTTATTTGATAAAAAACAGAAAAAACTGTAATATTGTGAAATATTGTTACCATTAAAAAATATCCTTTTGTATTTAAATATACTGTGCTTAATAAAAAGTGATTAGGCCTAATTATTAATTAACATTTTTTAGGCCTTTTTTCCGCTGAATATGAACATTATTTCTTTCTTTTTTAACACATTAAAAGTCTTTACTGCCCCTTTTTACCAACTTAATGCATTCTTTCTGAATAAAAGTACTAATTTGAAAGTATTTATTTTAGTGTACATTATTATATTATTATTTATATTATATAATATTATATTATCATTATTATTATATATGAGTATAATTATGGATATTTAATTGTAAGTATAGCAAATATTCAATAAATAAACAAATAAATAAAACTTGTCCATTTAAGTCTTAACTTAAATTTACAAGTATGATTTAAATGAGGTGAATTAAGGAGAAAAACTTTGTGCAGTACTATATTAATATGCAGTGGTGAATGGACTGTGTATGGACTATGTAAGGACAGATACACTCCCATTATTTGAATTGACTTAACATGGCCAAATATGCAGTGAAGACTTCTAAGGGCACTACAGTGCGATTGACATGTAGTCACGGAGTGCAAACAACTACACTAAAGTACCACCGAACACACCACAAATATGTCTCTCTGTATCTTTTTCCCCCCATCTGCCAATGTTTAAATGACAGCTAACTGCGCTTAGTGAATGGGAATGTAGGCTAGCACTGGACGACAGGAAAATGGAAAACAGCATGTGTGGATTTCTGACTGGAGGTCAGTCAGACAGAGGCAGGACTTCCAGGTATAAATATAATTCACCTTCCCGTTCCACTGCAGCCACTGAACTGCTCTTCACTGAAGTCAGAACAGAGACGATCTTTCAAAAGTCCCTTCAAAAGTTCTTACACAGGAGGAAAAGGGATTTTTTTTTCCTCCAAGACCGAAGCTTTAAAAATAAAATCAGAAGCCCTTGCTGACACTCCTTGCTTTCTGGACAGAGTCTTGCAAATAGACTCCCAATAAAATAAAAAAGTAAAACACATTCAAACAACTGACAACATATAAAGGAAAAATAAATAACCTGATGTTGTCGGGGCATGTGCAAGGAGTGTTTGGAGGGCATTATTGTCTGTAGGACATGGCAGCGGTACTCGGTTCAGACCCAAAGCTGTGGTGATGGAGTGGCTGTGAGTTAATTACTGATTACCTCTGGGGCCGTTCACCTGTGAGCACATCATTACCTCACACTCACGCCAAGCAGGTGCCATCCCTGGTTGTCCGCCACGCTTGTCTACTGTGGCATGATTCCCTGGCCTGGGCCTAAAACCCTTTCACAGGAACCGCAGGGGCACATGGCACAGCTCAAACCTCAACATCTAGCACTATCCGGCCAGAGGTCAACTTCTCCTTTCTCCCCCCTTCTCCGTTGGATCTGGAGCTCTCTCTTTGGCCTGGCCGGAGGACACGGGCAAGGAAACAGCTGGCCTATGCCTGTCCGCTTGGACATGGCAGTTCTAGAGCATTGATAGTGGTGCCCACCACACCAGCTGATCCTCTCCCAGGGTCCCTGTCACGATGATGTCTTCATCGCTAACCGGAGCAGACGCCCGCTCCTGGCAGCAACTGGAGGTGACAACAAATCCAATTATCTCCCCTCCATGGAGCCCAGGCAGCCCATGCCGGTGTGACAGAGACGAGGACGGGGACAAGCAATGCCCTGCCCACTCCATCCTATCCCTCCCCCTGATTTTAGTGGGCAAACATACTGGCTACTGCCACATCACTCCAGTCACAGGGACAAGAGGACAAACAGAGGGCTCCTGTGGTCTGCACAAGAAAAACACAAAGAAACAGAAACACAGAGCTCAAGAGAGACAGACAAACAGAAATACTATTCAAATACACAGACACATGCATATAGATATACAGACAGACAGACAGAACGATACATACAGTAGATTGAACAACAGAATGCTAGAGTGAACAAATAGAATGATATAATAGAGAGCTAAATGATAAACGTATACACAGACACACACAGACACACAGACAGACAGACAGACAGACAGACAGACAGACAGACAGATAGATAGATAGATAGATAGATAGATAGATAGATAGATAGATAGATAGATAGATAGATAGATAGATAGATAGATAGATAGATCTGTTGTAATCCTGCCATCAGTCATGGTGGCCTGTCATTGACACAAATGTCCCACCATATGGATATATAAGACAGAACTGACTTAATGCATGCTGTGCACAAACCTGATTTGCGATGAGTGTTTTTAAGTGACACGCCCTGAGTTAACCTGTATAAACCAATTAAATATCCATAATCAAAATTAGCTTACACTGGAAGCATTAGAGGTGGGTTAAAAGCATATTAAAGAAATATCTATTGATTGTTTATCAGTGTTTATAGGTCATCTTCACCTCTGATGATTAGCCAGAGAAAGAGAGTAAGATGAAGTGAGAGAGAGGGCACTATAAGACTAGTGTGCAGAGCTAGGGCTGCATAAATTGGTTACTTTTCTTGATATTGTAATCATCATTATTAATTTTGATTAACAGATTTCACATTAAAATATTTTTGTCAGGCTGTGTATTGGTGGGCATTGTTCATGACTCTGCATCGTTATACCAGTTGGCATGGGCGACATTTAATTCAGGGGGCAGGAAAAAAATTGTGAAAAAATGCACAGACATTTGTTTCTCAAAAAAGTCTTTATGGATATAAGTATCAAAATAATCTCCTACCTTATTGCACCACATCAAAGCTGTCAATACAGCACAGTCAAGAAAAACTTAAAGAGGTTGCCAACATTAATAAACTGTGGACTAGTTTTGACTCTTGCTGCTGATTTTAATGGCAACACGTCCCGTTTTAAGTGTCTGTTCATGGCCTTTCATTTTCAACCAGAAATGTGCACAATGCTTTCTGATGTTCATACAATATTTCTGTCTTTTTTCCAGTTGCCAAATCCAGTCACTTGAAATGTGTCCATTTTGGACAAAGCCAAAATCAAGCCAATCATAAATTGCTGGAAATGAAATCACTGGTTCATACGACACAATCTCAATAAAGTTTACATGTTTTTGGTCCATGGATCTCACACTGAACGTGTGCTGTCTGTAAAGGTCTGGCCAGGCCTGGATCCAGAATTAAATCACCTTTAGCCTTAATGCACATCTATTTTCACATATCTGTCAATCATTATGAGAGTGAATCCAGCATAAATATGCAGATGTCATTTCCGAAACTTTGCATTGTGTATGTGTCCAAAAAACAAGTTTCGTACAAATTCTGAATGCATTATAGCCTAGAAAGCGAGTAAAGTGAGCTCCCTTTATTATTACTAAAAAGCCGTCACTCATCATAGTCCATCGCAATTTCACAAAGTTCCGTTATTATCAAAGAAACTCTCCAAACTGCACAATGAATCTCTTATTTACATCGCATCTGCACTTTGTTATGAGATAATTCATGAGCATGCAGAACTGCACTGAACAAAAACTTTTCTGACCAACTAAAATGTTTCTGATTGGCCATTGAGTTCAAGAAATCAATAGTCTGACTGGCTACATTGACAACTGACCAAATTATGAGTCATCAGCGAATTTGTTTAAAACAATGATTTATTCATTAACGAAAAACCACTACTGAGATGCGAAACATTTGATCATCCTCAAACAAGTCATTGAATCAATTACTCAACTGATTTGTTCAGCAACATCTATTTAATCAGGAACGAAACATGCTACTTGCAGATGTGAGGCTATTCCGGGTTTAGTGAGTTTATTCAAATGATTCATTCAAAAACACTGACTCATTCAGGAACTAAAGAGCACTAAAATGTCTTGCCTGTAGAGATGCAACAGCTGGTCATGCTTCTGTGAGTCACAGAACTGTTCATTCAAGTGATTTGTTTAAAAACACTGATTCATTAAATGCCACTGCTGAGACACTCAATGGTTTCACTGTTGTTTCATTTGAAACCATTCTCATTTGTGGAGCAAAACTGGACAGAGCTACTAACAAAATATTGCAAAGTAAGGTACTCAATATTAATGTAATTTTCATTATTGAACTGTTATTTAAATAGCAATATTAACCAGAAAATGTGACTTTACAAAGCACATCACTTTATAAAGTACAGACACTTCATATTGGCCCTAATAGTAGCACGAAAAACAAAATGGTTAACCTTGTAAACCATTAATCTTGCTCAGTAAGACTGGTTGTCGCAAGTCTAACAATAATTTAAATTCTTCATTCATGTGCACATGTGATTGGTTACAATGCTCACGTTCAAGCAAAAAATAAAAAAAATGTTGTAAATAGAAAATAGAGAGCTAAGTGCTGCACGCTTATGCTACATCCAAAGATGACCTAATAAATCATCCATATTCATATGCAGACCATGCCACTGCAGTCCTGTTAATTTGAAAGGGAAAGGAAGATTCTTCTGGCTGAAGCCCTCTGATAAAGGCAGTGACTCACGGGTTTCATGATATTCAGATGAGCCTTCACTCTGGGTGACTGGTGACTCAGGGCGCTTGAGCATGGAGTTGGAGGACATGCCCAGAGGGAGATTCTGAAATTCTGATGGACCAACTCATCCAATGGGCCATTTCTAGTGGAGTAGAGGGAAAAGATAGCATCCAGTCCCATCAAAATATGATCCAACGTGTTTCAGGCAAAAGCTTCTGAGACAGCTCAACAAAGAACCACTGAAGCAAAGGCTTCTCACACTTTACTGGACTTTTATTGCACCTGTCTATATAGACACATACATTGGTGACCATATGCATTAGTATAGAAATTTAAAGGATAGTTTACCCTAAAATAAGCATTCTGTTGTTATTTACTCACCCTTGTGTCAATTTCCCCTCTGACAGTGCTTTCAAATCTTACTCTGTTCAGAAATTATGCTATCTCGCGGAGGGAAAAATTCCTACGGGTTTGGAACAACAACAATTTTGTAAATGACAGTTCTTATTTTTGAGTGAAATGTCCCTTTAAGTGGTTAAGTCAGGGCTCAACAATAAGGATTTTTTGACAGTCAGGTTAGTAGTTCTTGCTTGGACGACATTTTAATTATCTCGTTTAGTTTGATTATTTAAGCCCTGTGTTTCCCTGAGTCTAGCGTCTGGTATTAACATCGATGTCTTGTTCCTGTGTGTCTCTGCCCTACCGTGTGTACCCCTTTCTGGATTAAAGACTGTTATTTTGAAGTTTACCTCTCGTCTCCTCCATTCCCTTGTGTGCAACGTGACAGAATATCAGACCTATACAGTAAGCGGCGGCCATTCACCCCGTTTGTTTTCCGGTTTTTAAAGTCTTTTGTTTTTCTGTTTTGTTTTTGTTCTTCCCCGTAGCATGGAAGTCGCCACTCGTCATTCCGCCCAAGCGCGCTAAAGCTAAGCGTAGGAGTTCGGCGGGATCGCCATGAACGCTGCGAGTCCGCTGGCCGCTTGTCAGTCAAGTTCGCCGGCCGTTCATCTGTCCAGTCCGCCGGCTGCGGCTAACCCAAGCCCGCCGGCCGCTCATCAGTCAATTTCGCCAGCCGATCCAAAGTCAAGTTCGCAGGCCACAGCCCGCTTAAGCTGCCGACTGTGGCTCCCTCAAGCCCGCCGGCCGTTCCAAAGTCAAGCCGCCGGCTGCGGCTCACTTAAGTTCCAAAGTTCGCTCCAGTGTCCTGACCAAGAGTCCAGTGCAAGCTCCAGCCCTGACCAAGAGTCCAGTGCAAGCTCCAGCCCCTGACCAAGAGTCCAGTGCAGGCTCCAGGCCCTGACCAAGAGTCCAGTGCAGGCTCCAGCCCCTGACTAAGAGTCCAGTGCAGGCTCCAGCCCCTGACCAAGAGTCCAGTACAGGCTCCAGCCCCTGACCAGAGTCATGTCATGTCCCCTAAAGTATTGCCCACAGGAACATTTTTAATCTGCCTTGTCGGTCTTGTCTTGTCTGTTGGGGTTCTCTTGTTGCCTCAATGGAAGCGGTTCCTGAGGTCACCCCTGAGAGGGCCCCTGACTCCACGTCCAGCCCAAGGAGGGCTGTTGTGCTCTCGTCATGCCCAGAGAGGGCCTCAGATTCCGAGCCTAGCCCCAAGTGGGCTCCTGTTCCTGTGGATAGCCCCAAGGAGGGCTCCTGTTCCTGAGTTCAGCCTAAGGAGGGCTCCTGTTCCTGAGTCCAGCCTAAGGAGGGCTCCTGTTCCTGAGTTCAGCCTAAGGAGGGCTCCTGTTCCTGAGTTTAGCCCACGGAGGGCTCCTGATCCTGAGTTTAGCCCAAGGAGGGCTTCTTTTCCTGAGTTTAGCCCAAGGAGGGCTCCTGTTCCTGAGTTTAGCCCACGGAGGGCTCCTGTTCCTGAGTTTAGCCCAAGGAGGGCTCCTGTTCCTGAGTTTAGCCCACGGAGGGCTCCTGTTCCTGAGTTTAGCCCACGGAGGGCTCCTGTTCCTGAGTTTAGCCCAACGGAGGGCTCCTGTTCCTGAGTTTAGCCCAAGGAGGGCTCATATTCCTGAGTTCAGCCCCATTGTCTCCCCAATGGGGGGGTTAATACGATCCGGTCGTAGAAGCCGGGGCGAAGGATGAGGTCACGGCCACGTAGACCATCTGCCATGGCCTCCTGAGCTCCCTGCTCCGCCATGGCCTCCTGAACTCCCTGCTCCGCCATGGCTCCAGAGTCCCCTGATCCGTCCTGGAGGCCTCCCCCGTGTCTGTCCTGAGGGGACTCCAGAGTGCCCACCCCCCCTCCCTGTTGGATGTTAGGAGGCGCATGGACGGGGGGAGTACTGTCAGACCTGTGTCCTGTCTTGTGTTCTGTTTTCTGTCTCATGTGCTCCCCATCCTCGTGTATGCCCTTATTTGTTTTTTCCTGTTCCTGTTCTCGTTTGGTCCCATTCAGTTCTATTAGTACCAGCTGTGTTTGTTATTTATCTCGTTTAGTTTGATTATTTAAGCCCTGTGTTTCCCTGAGTCTAGCGTCTGGTATTAACGTCGATGTCTTGTTCCTGTGTGTCTCTGCCCTACCGTGTGTACCCCTTTCTGGATTAAAGACTGTTATTTTGAAGTTTACCTCTCGTCTCTTCCATTCCCTTGTGTGCACCGTGACTATATATATATAATAAAATACATCTTAATATAGACAGACAGACAGACAGATAGACAGATAGACAGATAGATAGATAGATAGATAGATAGATCTCCAAACTTTTGAAGGGTAAAATTACTCTTTGGTTTGTAGTTTTCAAAATATTCTAACTGATTCTACGTTCAAGATAATCCCAATGTATAAAAGTGGATGCACAGAATCAATGAAGTTAAAACTTTCAATGATTTTTCTGTCAAAATATTGGTGAGCCCTGAGTGTGTGTTCACAGACAAAATATCCAAAAGTGTGAATATTCACTTACAGGAATATTACTAATAAAACGAATTCTCATGTTCCAAGCAGCTTAATATGTATTTGAGATCTCCACAAGATTTGTGTCCATTTTGTATTGCTGCCACAAATTCTGGTGCCACAACTTCTAAAAAGCCTTTACATCAGTTTGTTTTTCATATGCTCTTCCACAATCCTCAACCCTCATCCCCCTTTTCATCCTCAAATGGAAAAGAGGATGGAAAAACACAACAACAACCTCTACTTCCTGTGAAACTGTTGGTCGCACCTCTGACTGCACTGACGGGGGAGAGTAAAGCCATTAAAATGACACGGAGACAGATCATGTGTGACACTTCAAAGGGTCTGGAAAAAGCTGGAAAACTGAGCAGCGCAACCTCCTCATCCACCCTCCGGCGGGAAAGAGAGGAGAAAAAAACACAAAGCCGACAAGCACGCGCCGCATGGTCAACACAAGCACCCAGAGACTCCCGCGCTCTCCTCTCGGCCTCCCCCCAGACCCAAACACAGACTCGTCCCCCGCGACTACACGTCCAATGATTACACCATTCCCGCTCTCGCGCTCAGAGGGGCTAATTAATGCTTTAATATGCAAATGAGTGCCACAGTAAATTACACAGCTGGCAAATATGCCTGTTTTGCCCCCAAAACTACATCAGGAAATGAGCAAGACTGCGTGTGGATTGTGAATGCAAAGAGACAGAAGGTTTATTTTGAAACTGCAAAGACAATTTCACCTCAAAGTTTTAATGGCACGAGGGTAAAAGTTTATGAAGAGTTTATCTGCAAGATCTGAACAGGTTTAAACAGCGGACAGGGTTTTGAATTTAGGACGGCACAAAGTTGCTTTGAATGGCACATCAATTAGACGCCACATTTAATTTAACACAAATGAAAAAAAGGCTGTGAGGGAAGCAGATATAATCGGTTCAGTATGTTGTACAGTTGACAAAATAAATTATATATATATATATATATATATATATATATATATATATAGTGAATATTAGATGTGACCTACAGTAGGACCTAATTTTTTTACACAGTAGTGCAACATATTGCACTTCACAGCCTCATGTTTGTTCACATGATGTTAAATACATAGTGTCTAGTAAGTATACAGTGTCTAGTGTCTAAGCTGACTGGCTTCTACAACAAGATATTGGTGACAAGTGCTATTTTTTCCACGACAGTGAGAGCAGATGCAAAGAAACAGAGAGATGTGAGAGTGTGATTTGGTTTAGCTTTGATAAACATATGACACTTGACTGCTTTGCTATATACGGCTGTCGTTTTCATGCCCTACAACCATGTGAAGTTGATGGGAGAAGATTCTGTGAAAGTATCACTAAAATATGGAACTTGTTACTCACAAATTTCACTTCTCTAATTAAAGTATAAGGCCATACGGAACTTTAAAGATATTTTTTGCAGTCACTGGAGAGATAAAAGCAGAAAAAATATGAAGTTGTGGTGCACAGGTAGCACTTGCAATGCATAGAAACTTTGAGTTTTATATTTATTCAAAAGAATAGAATAAAAAGCACATAAATACAAATTAAAATTAAATTATTCATAGGAATGGAAGAAAACAATAAAGAGACCAGCTCCTAGAGGCACATATTTAGATACATTTACCTTTATTAGATAAACTACTATTTAACATAAAAATAGGAAAATAGCTAGATTTATACACATCAAACATCTGTTTGCCCCTTACAATGGTAATTTTGTCCCAGTTGTATTCAACAGTTGAAATCATAGAACATCATAATTTTGACAAACTGTGGAACTGATATTCAATTAATTGCAGTATCTATTTTAATTATTAATGTTTTCAATTATTAATCTTAATTGCCAAAAAATTCATGTCACAGATCTCGCATATGTACAACCCTATTAATACATGACTCCATGATGACCCCCATTAAAAGCGTAGCGTTATTAAAAGAATACATGCTTTTATAAAACTTATAAGAAGTATAAATTAGGAAATAACTACAAACCATTTTTTAATCCAACCAGCATTTTTAAAATAAATTTAGTTTTTGATTTTGAATTGAAAATTCTTACTGACCCAAAACTTTTGACTGGTAGTGTAGATTATTTTATTTTATTTCTTTTCTTTCTTTTTTTTTTTTTTTTTACAACATTATGCGCTTTTGTATTTTTTTTTTAATTCCATAAATACATTAATACACCCTTGCTGAAAGCCAATGGCATATAAACTAGCATTGATTAAATCAATTTTGTTTTTAATTTTGAATTGAAAACAGCAATGTAGTGCAATAGGATGAAGCCATGTATATTTTTACAAAAGTATCAGTAAGTTCAAAAACTGAGCTCTCTTTAAGAGTGCACATGTGTGTTTGTGTGTGTGTGTGTGTGTGTGTGTGTGTGTGAAGCTCATCATAAGCAGCTCATCAGAGGTCCCATGAGCAGGACCTGCTCTCTGTCTGCTCACTCACTCAACTCCAGCCATCATAGAGTCAGACACCATGACCGACCACAAACACTAACCAACTCTTGGTTCCACTTGGAGTCTGTCCCACAAGACCACCTGCCCCTCTGCAGCCCTACCTGCATCTCTAATGATCCTTAATGAGAGACATCAAAGCAACCTGACTGTGCCATGCACACAACAGCAGTGACATTGAGCAAACAGCAAAGGAAATAATTTGATGCCATTGTTGTACATCATTATTTTAAAGGGATATAGTTCACCCCAATATAATTTTTTCATGTTGACATAAAGACAAGAAATTTCAAACAATTTTTTTAAGTGAAATAAAAAGACAAAAATGAGGAAACTGTTGGCATACACTAAAAGTATTGAAAGAATTTGAAGCGAATTGTTGAATGTGTAAAGTCTGACCTTAACTAAGAGTATAAGCACCTTGCTAAAGAGATGGATAACATGGTCCCAAATTTCTGAACTTCCCTAAGACTCCCACAATGAATATTTTAGATCAGTAAATAATTAATAATTAACACCAAACAGGCCACTGATCAAATAGATTTGGGCTTCAACAGACACGCCAAATCAGATGCTGTAAACAAAGACCCAAGGACCTACATTCCCTCCCTACCACCTTCCTCTCGTTTAAATATGCGCATGTAAAATCGCACCACGCACACACACACACATCCGCATACGCTTTTCTTTTGAAGAATGAAATTTTCGCTTTTCTCAGTCCCAGGGAATTTTTATGAAACTGAATCAGAACACTTGATCTGACCACCCGCTGATTTCTGATGGAAAGATTTGCTTTTTAATACAATCGTCAGTCGTTCTGCCACGTTGTGCCTGGCCCAGACAAATCCCAGCAGTGTGTCTTCTTGTACTGCCACAGTGAAATGTCTCATTCTCCATCGGTTAAATACCACCCTGCTGTAATCTATCACGGTGGAAATGTTAATAACATCATCCTCTGTTTTAGCTGAGCTTAAATATGACACATTTATACACATTTAAGACAGATGGCGTGTTTTCAGGCCGTTTATCGATGAAAATATATTTCGAGGTGCAGCTGATTGATGGGGTAAAAACATCAGAATCCAAACAAATCACCGATATAAAAAAAATAAAACAATCCGTTTTTAGCATTAGAATCTGTTTTAAAGAGAGCATTCTGTCCTTTTGCGATTTTAATTAATGCTTTAATATGCAAATAAGATAGAGGAGATAAAATCCTGACAAACAGATGGCAAGTGAACTTTCTCTGTTCTGGCATGTTCTTAAGTTGCGGTATAATTTTTTTCAAGGCTTTTGCAACGAAGTGTAAAGCAGCAGCTCTAAGAGATCAGCAACATCTCGTATCTTTGACAGGAACTTCTGTCTTTGAGTCAAACTTGGTTAATATTGGAACATGCTATGGCAATAATGAGTTTACCTCAACAACTGTACAATATTAATTGTGATAGCAAAATCCATCACCAGACCTAGGCTGACAGGACGAAGCCCCCAAATTTTGTGTGTAAAGAAAGTAAATTCAATTTTACTATTATTTTTGGATCATCAATAAACAATACAAAAGAATACAAAATTATTTGGTAGTACTATTCCTTTAGACATCTAAACAATAATACTTCTCACAGTGTTTCCATACTTTTTGACCACTGAACCAAATGATTTGATTTGTCAGTTACTAATTTATAGATTTCTGAATATAGATTTAAACATCTATAGTTATTAGTGCAAAAATGTCTCCAATAAGACCCCCAACAGACAGACAAACGCATATACACAACAGAAGTTTTCCCATGATTTTTAAGATTTAGTTTGTTTCCATGATATTCCAGGCCTGAAAAGTACAGTTAAAATTTTTTTTGATATTTCCAGGCAGACCTAAGGACCATCTGCATGCAAAATTACTGTTCTAAACACTTAGATAGTCAGGATGAGGTAAAGCTGACAACTGACCTTTTCCTCTTTCAGATGTTGGTCCAGATCCAGTCTGATGAGTGAACGGTTGATCTTTAGGGCCAACGACAGAGCCATGAGGCCCCCAGCAAGCACCTGGTTCTGCCGTACGTCCAAACGCTGGATCTGTGGACTCTCTGCAAGGATCTCAGCCAAAGTCACAGCACCTGGCACGGTGAGTAGAAAACACAGGCTTAGTTATAAGGTAAAACAGAAAAAGGGGAAATTTAGAGGGAGAGGATGTGCCAAAGAAGCAGAAAAGTAAATTTACGAACCCTACCCTCGCATGTTATTCCTGTGGAAGCTAGGCCAAGTTGCAATAAAGAGCGATTGATCATGAGGGACTCCTTTAACGTGTGAATGCCTCTGTTCTCAAAGTTGTTTTTGCCAAGGTTCAACGTTTCGAGTGTTTTTAAGCGGGGCTGGGGGAAAAAAAAAAGAAAAACAGGATGTTTAAGAAAACGTGCACTGATGAGCTTGTTTTAAAATAATTTTTTATAATTCAAAAGTGTCCTTTTTCTGTGCATTTGAATCCAATTATGGATGGTGAATTTGTGTCACTTTGAGAGCTTTAAGTGTCACACGCCGCGCCGTGGCAATAGACTGGCTCTCAAGAGCATATTAGCCGCGTCATTTATGAAGCACGATTAGCAGCCATATAAAGCAGGAGATAGCGGAGCACATGAGGGAAAAGCCATGTTGCATAACAGAACGTACACCATGCCAGCTCGCTACACTCATTATTCTCACTTAGTCTCCTGCTTTAAATGAAAAACCACAGACAGCTAAAAAAAACAAGCTCAAAGATCAACTCACAGTTCATTTGCGTCACCGTTACAACACTCAAGCATGTAAACACCCACACATATACATACACATAGACATTATCAGTATATGTTTACAAAATCATCAAGCCCAGTCAACGATTCTGAGAAAGACAGAAACTAGAGAAAATGTCATTCAAATGTCATTCAAATGTAAAACACTTCAACAGAATTTTTATTTGTCATATATTGGTTTTAAGCTATCAGGTACCTGTAAATATGCGCTAATATAAACTTATTTTATTTCACCAAAAAAAATCAAATCTTTCTATTTACCCACCTTCATGTTCAAATCTCTCATTTTATTTTTTATTTTATTTTATTTTTTGAAACAGAAGATATTTTGACAATTGTCTTGGTATTTTTTCCTATACAATGAAAGTCTGTTTGGTTACCAACATTCTTCAAAATATATTTTTTGTGTGTGTGTTTTGCCGAAGAAAGTCATACAGGTTTGGACTGACATGAGGGTGAGTAAATGATAACAATGTCTCTTTAAATAAATATATAAAATGTAATTTTATTAAAATCAAAGGAACAAAAGCAATAATAATAATTATTATTATTATTGCTGCTGCTGTATTATTAGTAATAATAATAAACATTTTTGTTTCTAAGTGAGACATGCATAAATAAACAAACAAACAAACAAACAATCAAACAAAGTCTGATAATTTTACTACAAACATTGCAAAGTATTGTTAACATAATAAACGTAGCAATTTAACTGAAGCACCCTATGGTTGACAACTTCAGTCATCCGATTTCCAATTGGTCAGACAAGGATCCGCTGAAAAATGTGGATAACATTGTGATTTAATTATGTTCTGCTGACATCAGAGAGTTGCGTGTCTGCCCAAATAACCCATTTATTCACTCTCTCTCTTCTTCTGCCTTTAAAGAAACCCCAGGAAAAAAAAGAAAGAAAGGTTAATAACAACCCTTCCTGTGTCATATTCGACACGACCAGCCATTGGACTAATTATATTCATTATGGCCGCATGGATGTCTACTTATCCTTCTTAATGACAGACCACATGAAAAAGCCCTCTAAACACATATCTATTATTTAATCAAACTGTTCCCATTTGGTACAGGCAAAATGGAACGAGCAGGCTTTATTTTTGGCCTGAATGAATTCTCTGTGAACACGCCAAAGGCCGAGAGAAGAGAAAGCAGGCCTTTAATTTGTAGCTTTTGATTTGAATCGCCATTCAGATGACAGAAAGGTACAGTTTATTCTGACAATCAGAGCTGTTGAAGAGGAATAGATATTATTAAGGATTAGAGATGAGCTTTCCAGTGAGGATGAGACAAGCCATTTCCTTTTGTTCTCTTCTCTTTTCTCTTTGTGTGTCAAACTCTGCCATAGACCACAAAAAAAGAAAGATATATCCAGTAGCTGTCGTGTTGACGGTTTGGGTACTTCCTCTCCAAAGCCAAGCAGGGGCCACATGCAGTGTCACTGTTCGTCTTTAATCAAAGGCACACTCATATAAAATAGGAATGAATAAATAACTGAAAAAGCAACATACCGAGTGAAAATCATTGTATTTACTACTACGTGCAACCCGCAGTTTATTCTACAGGAACAGACCCACTCAAAAATGAAACTTCCCAGCAACACAAAAGGTGAACTTTCGAAGTGAACACCCCACTCTTTTCCATGTAATGTTAGTAAATCAGGAACGGGGTTGTCAAGTTTTCTGAAGCCATGTGATAGCTTATTGTAAGAAATTGAGAGAAATTTAATTGTTGTTCAGTGAAAATCCTAACATCCATTCGTGAATGAATCATTCTTTCAAATCAGATTTTTTCGATGAATCGGTTGATCTCATTCACAAACCCAGTGTGCGTCAATCAAACTGATTAGTTTGCTGGCTTAGTGATCCGCTCACAATAGTAAATAAATTTATCTGTGAATAAAAACATAAATTTCCATCTGTAAGTCACAAATAGCTAGTCATATAAATACATTTTATGATGCTGATATGGTGCTTTTGCTTCTTTTTTTTAAAGCTTGAAATTTCCAGTCTCCACTCACTTTAATTGCATAGAAAAGAGCGAATTTTAATTTTTGTCCACATTTCTCCTTTTCTATTCCACAGAAGACAGAGAAGTCATACAGGTTTGGAACAACATGAGAGCATGTACATAATGACAGAACTTTCATATTTGGGGGAACCTTTTCCTTAAAATAAAACACGGTGTGAAAAGCAGTTGTGAAAATGTTTCAGCAAATTACTGATGCGCAATCTTCCAGATGTGTTACTTTTTTAACTTCCTCTGCTTTTTTAATCACACTCCATAAGTGTAGAAGTGCCGCTGTAATGATTAAAATTGCACATATCTCTATTATCTCGCCCTAGAGAAAATCTCACCAGAATATTCTGTAGATGCCTCATGCCGAGATGAGTGATGTGATTGTTACTCAGTATCAGGGTTCTCAAACCAGTCTTCTGAGAGCTCAAAGCATCACAAATCTCCTCCAAACCTGTGGAACAAAGATAGATGACTACACAAGAGCTGAAACAAATTGTGCATTTTAACCACAAAAACCTTTTCAACCGTGCTATTGGAAGCGCACAATATGTCCTCAAACGAAACGGGCATACCTGAGTCAGACATGGTATTGTTGCTCAGGTCCAAGGTTTTAAGGGTGCTGTTGTATTTGAGGAGGTCACCAAGTTGCATGGAGTCCTGGTAGCCGTTGAGGTTGTTTTCAGAGAGGTAAAGCTCCTGCAAAGCGACGTTCCTTTTCAGAGCACCGACTAGGGCAAGAATTGAGAAAAATCTTCAATAAGCATGGCGCTTTGTCCCTGTCCGAGATACATGTGCCGAAGAACTCTGGCACAGTGCAACAACAAAAGATGTCATGTAAGACAATCTGCAGAAAAAAAAGAAAACCAGATTTCTGTGAATGCCCACAGCGGTTCTTCCAAATGACAACAAAGGCTCATTGAAAGCTTTAAGGCTGTGTAGGACCAACTCCATAATCATTTTTATTTACATCGCTGTGATTATCACGGCCATCATTTTAATTGTCAACATCATTACATGTCCCTTTTAGGGCCAGAGAAGCTTTCATGGGCTTTTTGTCTGTGGCCTTACAGAGCTGTCTGTCCAAATCAATGCGGCAGATTTGATCAGACCCTTTCGGTTGCATGCGGAATGCCAACATCGTCATCATACACAGTAGGAACCAAATAGGGGGATCGTTGAATTGATCGGAGGGACTCCACTGTGCGAGTCAGCGAGTCCCGCAATCAGGGCCCCACCGATCGATAGCAATGATCAGAAGCTGGGCGTCCCGCTGGGAAGAATGAGGGGGCGGCCGAGTGGCCCCAAAATATCAAATGGATCCACATGCTGCTTAAAGAGACAGAGCCGTGAAGACATAGGATGTGCCACTCCACTCCTCCGTCTCATTTAAGGTCATTTTACTTGGGTTCTGTTAATGGCCTATGTCTACAACATTTCATTCGCTCTCTATCTTTTCTCATTCATTTCTGGGGCTCCCATTTCCATTCAGATATTAGCATGATGATTCAGCAGTGGCAATAAACTCTTTATATGCATAGAATACCCTGATGAACAAAAAGAGCAGTGTGATACGTTTAGTGCATCGATCGCTGTATCCCACAATGCAATGCACTTGACCAGTGTGATGAATGAATTGAAAGTTATATGAGCCACAATTTTTTAATTTCAATTTGAGACATTTTTACACAAAATTAGATTAAAATGCAAAACAAATTGATTATGAAATGATCTCTGCTTACCTAAAATTAAATAAAATGCATTAAATTAAAAACAATAAAATGCGTTTTAATATTATCTTTAACTACACATTGTCATATGAACAACTACTGCAATTATTTTGTGGGATCACCAAGCCAGATACAGGATTCCATAGGTTTTAAATGTTTTAATAATACACGTCTTAATGACTATGTTTTGCACAGGTTTGAAGGGCCAACACATCTCTATAAAAGCTGTGGCTGTAGTCCTGTGTGTTTTTAAGAGGCTAGCTCTACAGTGCCGTGGGAAAGACTCCATCTCACAGTGAGCTGGCCGAAGTGTCCTGAACGGATCGGTGCAGCAATGTGTAAAGTGACAGGAAGAAGATTACGACATCTAATCCAAGCCCAGTCTAGCTGTTAGGGTCACTGGGCCAAAATCTGCCACTCCTCCCCTTGTCCTGCTTCATCTGTTCCTGCTGGCCAGGGCCACTCATGGAGAACGCTCATTTCAAACACATGCTATCTGTACTTATACTGACATATTGCAGTGTTCACAAGAGAGAAAGCGAAGCAACTCGTAGACTGATATTAGCACTTTCTGCATTGTTAAAAAAATCTTTGTGAACATTAGGTGTGATTTTTGAAGATAACGCACCCTTTGGGACGGTATGTTGTGCTGTCATGATATCATTAAAGGATTCAAAACTGTGCCTGGAGTAAATGTACTTATGCAGTGGGAAATTTTGCACAGCACTTGCCAGACCAACACCAAGCCAAATGTCACAATAAAAAGAAACATTTGGCCATCCTTATGATGAGTCTATTTTAGCACAGATGCACTTTGCTGTGTTTTTCATTATTTAGCCCACATTAATGTGGAGAAAACATGTACAAAGTTTTAAAGGAAAAGTTCACCCAAAAATGACATTTTGCTGAAAATTTACTCATATTCAAGCTGTAAATGAATTTGTTTCTTCATCAGAACAGATTTGGAGAAATTAAGCATCACCTGCTCACCAATGAATCCTCTGCAGCAAATGGGTGCCATCAGAATGAGAGTCCAAACATCTGATAAAAACATCACAATAATCCACAAGTAATCCACACGACTCCAGTCCATCAATTAACATCTTGTGAAGTGAACAGCTGTGTGTTTGTAAGAAACCAATCTATCAAGATGTTGTAACTTCAAACAGTTGCTTCCAGCTAAAGTGCAAGTCCATAATCCATATTATTGCTTTCTCCAGTAAAAAAAAAAAAAAAAAAAGGTCATCTAGTCTGATTTAGGAGAGAAATATGCATAGATCAAGCATAGATCAAGTGAAAGAGTCCAAAACAGATCTAAACAGATATGACAATATATTATATATGAGAGGACAAAAGGGGATGGAATTTTTCACTGGAGAAAGTATTATTATTATGGATTATGCACTCATATTTTGGACAGAAGTGATGATTTAAAGTTGAATGATGAATGCAGCTTTTCAATTCACAAGACATTAATTGATGGACTGGAGTTGTGTCGATTACCTGTGGATTATTGTAACGTTTTTATCAGTTGTTTGTCTGATTGTCACAATTCTCATTCTGATGGCACCCATTCACTGAATTTTCCACTGAATATTTCTTTAAGAAACACAGTTGACCCCGTTTCCCACAATGCACCTGTTAGCATCATTTGCATTTCACAGCACAGGGTCATATTCTCAGGCCGCTAGCACCCAAACTTTCTTCCATTCTTAGATCGCATGCACTTCAAGTGGATGGTGTGTGCTGGGCATACCAAGTGTGAAGAGAGGTTTGCCGCTCAGGCAGGTGTTTTCAAGGTGTAGCACTGTCAGCCTGCTGGTGAGAAGGGCTTTTGACAAGGCCTGCGCGGCGTAGTCCACCATAGGCATGTTGCAAGCATCCAGCCTCCACAGGCATCCACTCTGAAGAGACCAGACAGCAAACCATCAGAGGGAGAGACACAGAGACTCAGAGGCCTGGTTTTGCCCTCGCTGCGGACTGGCCTCTCTGTCTCACCCTCTCTCATCAAAAACCCACCCTGTCTACAGAAGCAGAAACGTCAAAACCGGAAAACAATTCTGACGGGAGTTTCCCAAAGATCTGCAGGCCATTCCGGAGTTTCATCCTTTAGTCCACCACTTCAAAAGTGTCCAGATTTTTTCTTCTCTCCCTTTCTTGGGAGATTTTGATTGATCTCGTATAATACTGCCTGAGAGCGTGCCTTTGGTTTTTACCATTGAAGTCCTCATCACCATGAGGTGATGCCGTCTTTCATCTAGAGCTGTTGCTAAATGAACACATATTGTCAGGAGTTTTATGAGGACTATAATGATGTCCATTAAAATCAAAGTGTGAATGTGGCTTTATTCAGCAGTGCAGACATTTTCATCTTTGATGCATGGTAATTCATTGCTTCCAATTCAATCTGAGTACCACTGTGAGGTATCAGTTCACACTTGATGACACATTTAAAACATGAGACGTGTTATAGAACTTAAAAAAAATGAAGGCAGCTGTTTGCATAGATTTTTTTTTTAGTTGAATTCATTTACTTTTAAGATAAAATGTCAAGTTTCCAAGACGTACAATGTGCTGTAAATTTAAAGAATAAGTAAATATAAGATTTTTTTTTAAGCTGAATCAGCTTAAAATGCATTAAAGATGCAAACGGTTAACCATATTTACATGGCTTAAATTGTTTAGTTTGTTTTGTTCATGTACATCACAAGGTGGTCGTCTGAATCTAGCCTACATGTACAGCATTCTTTACTTGATAAAAAAGAGTCATTTCTACAATAAGGTTAAAAAAGCATATTATAACTGAAATATGTATGTCACAACTCATTGGTTAGTATGATTTCATGTACAGTGTGGAAATATTCAAATCGTACCTGTCGGAGGAGGTGTGACAGTGACAGCCACCCTGAGAATCCCATGCCTGAGTTCGAGGACACATCGAGGTGTGTAGCTGACTTGTAGTACAAAAACATATCTAGCAAAGATGATGCTCCCTTATGAGAGAAAATAAATCAATATCAAGTAAACAGAACCCTGACAAAAGAAATATTTGTGTACAGTTTTAGGAGCGGACACATGATGGCATTTCTTTTTCTTTTTCTTTTTTCTCTTTTTTTTTTTTTTGTTTTTTGCGGCAGTTCAGCGTAGGGCAAATCTTTGCTAGCCTACAGAATTAACTCGACCGCTAATGAATCAGCAGCGCCACGGCAAAAGTTCCCATTTACACTGGTGTTAGTTTAGTGCGTTGAGGAGGATCGTCGACCGCGAAATAATGGTAAGAAAACACGGCTTCCTGTTTCACGCAATAACATGCGACTACCCTAATTTGTCATGAACAAATGACTCCAAACTCAGAGGCAACCAAGGACCCTTTTTACTAACACAGTTATTGACATCATAAATCTAGCAAAGTATTGTTATTTTCAATGTATAAATAAATAAATTAATAATACTGTACAGTCGTGACATTGTAATTTTTTTTATTTCTTTATGTTTTTTTTTTTTGTTTTTTTTTAGGTGTTTCTCATACAAAGACTGGGGAAGTGAGGGCAAATTTTACATCTTTTTCTTTTAACAAATGTAGCCTAATCATTTTTTCTCCCTCTTTTGGAAAGTCTTTTGTTGATATCTTTTCTTCTTCTTTTGCTATTGGGGCCAAAAAAAAAAAAAATGTTGTAGTTTCCATTCACTACTATAGTCAAGTCAAGTCACCTTTATTTATATAGCGCTTTTAACAATACAGATTGTGTCAAAGCACTTAACAGTATCAAATTGGAGGATAGAGTGTCAGTAATGTATAATAATAAGATTAAACACTCAATTTTCAGTTAAAGGCATTTCATTATTGAATTCAGAGATGTCATTGTCTAGCTCAGTTTAGTTTAAATAGTATATATGAAATCAAATTGATGATAATCGTTAGAAATTAAGTGTCCCCTATATAGGTTTACTATATAAAACTATGAAATCTTATGCTTTTGAGAACAAAACAAAAATGGGGGAAAAGAGAAAAGGGTCCATTCGAATCATCGAACTAAGTCATTACTTGCATTGCTATACAGTATATTAAAAAATATATAATTCAATAATATATTTATTATTATTAGCCTATTTTGTGTGTATATATATATATATATATATATATATATATATATATATATATATATATATATATATTTTATTTTATTTTTTATTTATTTATTTATTTATTTTTTGTCGTGGTGGTAGTAAGCAATTATACTGCAGTTCACAAAACTTTACCAAATATAAGTACAATTTGTAAATTGGAATGTGACCCAGCAATTGAACCAAGTTTGAAAACAGCCTTAAATGCAAATGTTCTTATACTACTTACATTTTCCTCAAGCTCGGCCCCCTGCAGACTGATAAAATCAAATTGCACTGATTTCAGGATCTCTTCAAGAGATTCGCAGGAGCAATAATCTAACTGCTCACCTGGAAAAGCAATCAAAATGGAGATACCACTGTTTACACTTTGAGTGACAAATTTCTGGATAAACTAACACCATACCAAGACCTACACTACACAATCTCTGCCCCTCCATAGTGAGGCATATTAGATGCTAACACACATAACACGATCACGTCTGATCCCCTCCCTTCAGCGGAGGAGACAATCAAAGAGCTTCTGATTATGCAGGAACAGATGACTTTTAAACAAAGCCCTGAGAAAGACTTTGATGGCCACAGCAGTCCGTCTATATTAGACACGCGTTGCAAAGGCCCCCTTCCCCTCATAAACTCTTATCTTCCTGGTCGGGGAGAAGCCAGATTGCTCAGAGCTGCATGTTGGGGAGATAATAATTTATTCATCATTAGCATAATCATTTGTATTTTTTTTTTTTAACAATAATCACTTAACTGTACCATAGGAAGGGGGGATCAGAAATCCCATTTTTCTAATCCCCTCTGCCATGTGCAGATAATGACACTGAGACTTGGAGTTAGATGGCATCAGTGTGTGACAGGGCGCAGGAAGCCAGAACATGCTGACCCGCACTTCAAGCTCACTTCTGCTGGTATCAATAACCGCTGTTTCAGTCATCAAAGGGACAGCAGTTTAATCCCAAACTAATGCCCTTCAGCATCCGCATGTACATTTCAATTAACAGGCTCGTCAAAGTTCTGATCTTATCAAAGTGTGGTAGCTCTAAAAAGTACATGCGGTTTGCTTAAACCACACTTCAGGGATAATGGGACTGCTACTGCTAAGCAGCATAAAATACACATACAAAACTGTTTAAAATACATACTGTAAATATAAAAATCAGAGACATAACAAATCTGTTTTGGCCTACAGTAGAACAAGAGTCAAACCTATATCAGGACTCTCTGAAAAACTGGTCTGATTGGTCTGATATTTATATGAAATATTTTATATTTCATATAAAAGGAAATGTTTTGGGGGCAGTGTTATGTTTACAATTCTGAATGAGTGAAACCAGTTATGGCTACATGTTCTTATGGCCCCATAATTTCCATAGATTCTTAAAACAAATACATTTATACGTGATTCCACATTTTAGCGCAGCACAAAAGGGCAAATTACCCGAGTTTTACAACTGAAGGAAAGATAAACAAAACATTTGATTGCTAAAATGCATGTTTGAACCTTGCATTATGTTGTCACGGTTGGTGTGCATCTCCTCCCAGAGTTGTGTCTATGAATTTGAAAGATTTTCTGTTTGTTTTAGGATCGCGCAGTAGAGCGTTTACAGCAGGTCAGACTAGTGATGCCAAATACGTGCTGATGGAAAGATGAATAAAGCTGGAATACCTGGACGGATGAAGGGATGAGCGTCTCAGGTGAAATAATAGCGCTGGGGGATTTTTCTGGTGGTGTTTAGCTTTGAAAAACCAATAACGCTGTTCAAGGGGGATAGCAAAAATAATAAATAGTGAATTACTGAACTTACCTGACAGGTCAAAACACCTGGCTCTGTCAGTAACACAAGTAATTTGCTGTATGAAAAAGAGAAAGACATATCAAAATCAAGAGATTTCTGTACTCGTGGTTTCAATATTGAATATTTCAAAATACATGAGTAAAATAAGTCATTTTTCAAATTGTTTAAAAGGACATAATAGTTTCAAAATGCTCATCGAAATGGTCTCTAATTAAAAATTACATTTAGGTACCAATTTTATATATTACAGAGTTCACTTGTTTGCGTATAACATGAAAGCACTGAGTGATAGGTATCACAACAACGTATTTTGTGAATCTTGTAATTGTACCATCACTAATATACCTCAAACGAAATGTAATCATCAACGTTTGAAAGTGACACCAAAGAGTTTATGCTGATTTCAAGTACGTCACAGCGCAGATCATTTGAGCTCAATCTGGCAATCTAGCCGCTAGACTGTAGCTAGCAGATGGCAGTTAGCATCTATCAGGCAACGGACTGATGAAGTCCCTCAGTCAACCTGCTGTAAACATGAACAGGACGTCATATGGGATTTTGCGTTTAGAGCAAAACAAATTAAGCATCGCAATGTGCGAACAAACACTCTCACGGTTTAATATTATTCCGAAAGAAAAGTCTCGACAAGGCTGACTTAAGGCCATGGTTTTGTACCTCTCTTTCTTTGTTTGATGTTTTCCATCTTAATAAATGTGGAAACTTCTGAAGCCCTTCGCTGCTAAGCAATGTTCTGTGCTGTGTATTGAGGAAAATGAAATGACAAAGTACAAAATGCATTGATGTGTCAGGAGGGAGAGGACAAAATGAAGTGATAAAAAGAGCTTTGCTTCCTCCAGGCAGAACGGGACACAGCTTATAAACTTGACTTCCACAGACGGCATCTCAAGTGCATTTCCAATTCTTCACTCAAAGACTCCTGGAGACCCACTCCAGCGCTCTGCAGTCTGGGTGGCTTTGTATTAGCAACTGTTTGAGAGCATATATTTCTCCTTTTTTCCTCATTTAATTAGTTGAAAAAATTATTTCGAAACATTTTATACAGTAAAAGCTCTCAGGGATTAAAATCAGCCGCACATTTTCCTTTCAGCATCTTTTCTGCAATAAAGGATAAATTATTTAAAATAACACGACCTTTTATCTCACACCCTTTGAAGGCGGCAAATTAAAAATGTAAATTGGGATCTAATTAATATGCAAATATATTCATTCCCAGTTAACAATTAGCAATTAAACCTGCAGTGTCTAGAAAGAGCATAGACAAAATTAATAACTTAATTTATCATTAAAAAATGAAAATGTACACAATTTTTTTAGTTTTAAAATTGGTACGCTGTCTCCCTGCCTCTTCATCAGCACCAGAGCCAGGCAAAAAAAATAAGACATTTAATAGAACAATTTGGTGCTTGTGCAAAATGATAAATAACTAGCCTCAAAAACAACATGATTGGCTGCATGGATGGTGACTGCAGCGTTGCATCTCCAGACGGCTGGGAAGGAAATAAACATGGCTATTTCATGCAGAAAAGAAAGAAATCACTTGTGAATCCTCACAGTCTAGAGGGTGCGGTGGACATTAAAGATTAAAAGTGGGAAAGTTATTTATACTCTACGGTGTTTAGATGTGAGAGATTGTGAAATTCCACTCCGTATTGGGGGGGAGGACAGTTATTTCACTTCAGACACTCTGTGGCTTTCTGATGAATTTTAGGCGCTCACAGCTAAGCAGCTCAACAGAGTCAGGCTGGGAGCAAGGATGTTTTCGGAGAGCTCTGCAGCGCTGCATTCACTCTAATGGGAGGACGGTTCAGTCTGAAATACAAACTTCTCACAAAATCTACGCCTTATCCTGCAGGGAGATGTGAAATGCTGAATCGTTTGATGATGCTTCCTTGGCTTCTGAGGCAAGCACTCATACTGTATGGGGCGCTTCTGTAAGTCTTTTCTCTTTGTTATTTTCTGATTCTACAATTGCCACCACCTCCGACAGGATTTGCACTTCAGTGGCGGTGACACTTCAACAAACGTTACTCATTTACAAGCCCCTGGGATAGTAACTCATATCAAGAAGTTTCTGTGTGTTCTGAGACGAAGTGGACACGGAAAACTTTGAACAAGAAACTTCTAGACCGAGTGTACAACGCTAAACAAAGAATAATGAGAATGAAAATAGTAATAATACTTTAAAGGAATAGTTCACCCAAAAATAAAAATTTGCTGAAAATGTACACACCTTCAGGCCATCCAAGATGTGTTTGTTTCTTTGTCAAAACAGATTTGCAGAAATTTAGCAAGACATCACATGCTCTCCAATGGATGCTCTGCAGTGAATGGGTGCCATCAGAATGAGAGTACAAACAGCTGATAAAAAAAAAAAATCACAATAATCCACAAGTAATACATAAAACTCCAGTCATCAGTCAACATCTTGAAAAGTTAAAATGCTGGATGTCTAGAAGAAACAAATCCATTATTAATGCATTTTAATTTTATAAACCATTGTTTGTGGCTAAAATACCCAGTCCATAATACACAGTGTTGCTTCTTTCAGTGAAAAGTTCATCGCCTGTTGTCCTTTCACATCAAAATCCACCAAAATATTTGTTGAAAACTGTTTTGGACTGTTTTCACTTGTAAACAGTGCTTGTTCTGTGCATATTTCTCTCCTGATTCAGACAAGTCAACTCTTTTACTGGAGAAAACAATACTATGAATCAAGGACGTATTTTAGCCGGAAGCAACGTTTTGAAGTTAAAAACACCTTAAAAACACCTTTGTAGCTGCTTTTCACAAGATGTTAATTGATGGACTGGAGACGTGAATTATTATGATGTTTTTACCAGCTATTTGGACTCTCATTCTGACGGCACCCATTCACTGCAGAGGATCCATTGGTGAGCAAGTGATTTAATGCTAAATTTCTCCAAATCTGTTGTGATGAAGAAACAAACTCATCTACATCTTGGTAGTAAATTTTCAGCATTTTTTTTTTTTTTTCATTTATGTTGAACTAAGGGGGCCTGAGGTCCTTCATACAGGCCTTTTGTTTGTTTATCACTTGTGTGAAGATGTAACCAAAAGCAATACTGTTTTACCCACTTAAAAAAAAAAAAAAAAAAAAAAAAAAATTCAAAGAAAAGAGAAAGCCCACGGGTGCAATAAAAGCTTTAAATAGTTTGCAGCAGTCATCCTCTAGGGACGATCCTGCCTGGAAAAAAAAACACCTAATTTGATAAATATGCTCTTTAAGCAGCAAATTTCATTTAGCATTCTCCTATTAGAAATTCACACGCAATCCTCAACTAAATATTCTTCCTTTTAGCTTCTGCTTAACCATACATATTTCACCCTTTTAGGGGGACCACCTACATTCCTTTCAAATGCAGTGGGGTTCATTAGCGGCGTGTAGATAATGCCGAGAGTGTGTTTAATGTAAGCACTGCTAAGTCCTAATTTTCCACAAATAATTCTCCTTGATCTAATCGTAAATTTATGCAGAGGAGAAACCGATGCTCTTAACGTTGCTGGTCAAAGTAAAATAAGTAAGTGCAGAGCTTGAATTATGCATGCGCGCTCACGTGTGAGTGTGTGTATTTGTGTGTGTGCTTCTCATTTCCTTTCATTTACCTGTTTGTTATTGTCTTACTTTTTTAGTTCAATAAAACGTGGTTGGCTAATTAACCTGCTCCCTAAGAGGGATTAAAATGAGTTTATTTTTCTTTTTATCCTCTTTCTTTCTTTAATTTCAAAGTTATTTTCACCAAATAATGTTCATTACACATTTCTATTATTTCAAACCAAATCTTCTGCACAAATAACCTAATATTAGCAAGAAATCAAAGCACGAGAAGTGCTGTGTGTATTAATGCACGCTACTCCACTGTACCTTTAATTGATCAAGAGCCTTTGAGTTTGGTTTCACGTGGTGCTTTTCACAGCTCTGCTTGTAGGCCAGAATTATATCTGTCAGAGTAAGACTGTCAGCTAAAACAGAACAAATGTAAAACCCATATATTAGAGCCACATCAAGAATATTCAATTTATATTCCATTATATTAACAAAAAAAGAAAGAAAGATAGAAATAAATTAGCTCCCTGACATATATGAAGGAAATAAATATTTTATCTTATTTATCTTATTTGCGTGATTTGACATTGGGCATTTGGTGCTGCTCCTCTCCTGCGACTCGACATCTTATTTACATTAAAATATTTTTGTTGTTGTATGTTCTTTACTTTATATTCATTATGATTAAAAAATGTAAGTACATAAGGTTCGTTTTAAAGAAGAGAATTCAGATTCGTTAAAAAAGAAATTAATACTTTTCTTCTTCAAGGATGGAAGTAAAGTCAGTAAATTGTAAAAAAAAAAAAAAAAAAATATATATATATATATATATATATATATATATATATATATCTTGCTGTTTTAGTTCAATAAGACACGGTTGGCTAATTAACCTGCTCCCTTAGAGGGATTAAAATGTGTTATATATATATGTATATGTATATATACAGGTGCATCTCAAAAAATTAGAATATCGTGAACAAGTTCATTTTTTTATTTGTAACTTATTTAAAAAAATAAACTTTCATATATTCTGCATTCATTACAAATAAAGTAAAACATTTCAAAAGTTTTTTTTTTTTTTTTTTAATTTTGATGATTAGAGCTTACAGCTCATGAAAGTCAAAAATCCAGTATCTCAAAATATTAGATTATTTCCTAAGATCATTCAAAAAAAAAAAGATTTGCACAACAGAAAAGTTCAAGTTCTTTAAAGTGTGTTCATTTATGCACTCAATACTTGGTTGGGGCTCCTTTAGCACAAACTCCAGCATCAGTGAGGTGTGGCATGGAAGCGATCAGCCTGTGGCACTGCTGAGGAACTATTGAGTCTTCAGCTCGTCTGTATTGTTGGATCGACTGTTTCTCATCTTTCTCTTGAAAATATCCCATAGATTCCATATGGGGTTCAGGTCAGGCATGTTGGCTGGCCAATCAAGCACAGTAATATCATGGTCAGCAAACCACTTGGAAGTGGTTTTGGCACTGTGGGCAGGTGCTAAAGTCCTGCTGGAAAAGGAAATCAGCATCTCTGTTACATACCATGTTATAATTCTGATTTGTTTTGGGTACGGTGTTTTTTTTTCACCCCCTCCCCCTCCCTTTTTTTTTCTCTGCCTTTACTTTCGTTTTCAGCAGGGCGACACAGGTCCCTGAGTGGTTTAATCCTCTGTCAATCATCGAGACGCTTGGTGACGACAACACGCGGCTTCACCAATGAGGGCGCGCTATTTTATTATAAAGAGCGCACCTGTGCGGGAAGCGGCAGGTCTCTTGCACGCTAGACACACATTCTATCGTCCTGTTGTGATCGTACTCGCGTGTTTGTTTGTTTGTTTGTTTGTTTGTTTGTTTGCCCTGTACCATCTTGATGTTTGAATAAAGTCTGGTAAAGTTCATGGTAAAGTCTGTGTTCTTTGAGAACTTAGTGAACAACGGCCACATTCGATTTTTTTTTCTCTTTGAGGTTTTCACCGTTTTTGTTACTTGGTTGTGAAACCTATGTTACTAAACGGGGAAAGAGAAAAAGAACAGGTAGGATATCACGTGATATACATGTGCCACACGGAGTATTCAATTGTGTATAGAACACTAGTTTAGTGACACGTGCCACCTTTGTATTTTTGGTTTGTAGCAAGAGTAGTTTTATTTAGGGCGTCTTTGACGCTGAAGATTTTTCTTTTATTTAATTTAGGGCTTTTTGTGAATATTGATGGTTGAGTTAGATTAGAAGTTTTTTTTGTGTGTTTCTTAGTAAGATTGGTTATATTTTGTTTCTTTCTTTGATTTGGCACGGTCTCATTCTTTTCTCTTTTCTCCGTTCTTTTGTGAATTAATAGTTTGTAAACTTATGTAAATGAAATCCTGGGATAATCTTTTGGGCCCGGCTTCCACTGTAATAAACAGACACTTTACCGAACTCAGAATGACTTGTGTGTGTGTGGTCGTTTTCCAGTACACGTTCAGTGTTTTGATGTTGCACCCCTTTATTTCTCCTAGATTTAAAAAGGTTTGTAACAATCTCCATAAAGCTTGTCAGCAGATGGAAGCATAAAGTGCTCCAAAATCTCCTGGTAGACAGCTGCATTGACTTTGGGCTTGATAAAACACAATGGACCAACACCAGCAGACGTCACGGCACCCCAAATCATCACTGACTTTGGAAACTTCACACTGGACTTTAAGCAGCTTGGATTCTGTGCCTCTCGAGTCTTCCTCCAGACTCCAGACCTTGATTTCAAAATGAAATGCAAAATTTACTTTTATCTAAAAAGAGGACTTTGGACCACTGAGCAACAGTCCAGTTTTTTTCTCTTTAGCCCAGGTAAGATGCTTCTGAGGTTGTTTCTGTTTCAGAAGTGGCTTGGTAGCCCTTTTCCTGAAGACGTCTGAGCGTGGTGACTCTTGATGCACTGACTTCATCTTCAGTCCACTCCTTGTGAAGCTCTCCCAAGTGTTTGAATCGGCTTTGCTTGACAGTATTCTCAAGCTTGTGGTCATCCCTGTTGCTTGTGTTCCGGTCAACTTTGCATTTAATGTGCTTTGATACAGCACTCTGTGAACAGCCACCCCTTTCAGTAATGACCTTCTGTGACTTTCCCTCTTTGTGAAGGGTGTCAATGATTGTCTTCTGGACCATTGCCAAGTCAGCAGTCTTCCTCATTATTGTGGTTTCAAAGAACAAGAGATGCCCGGAATTTATACTGTAGGGATGGTCATTTAATGAAACTCAAATGTAAATATTCTAATATTTTGAGATACTGGATTTTTGACTTTCATGAGCTGTAAGCTCTAATCATCAAAATTAAAACAAAACATGTAATGAACCTAGAATATATGAAAACTTCACTTTTTGAAATGTTGCATATAAAAAATGAACTTTTTCAATTTTTTGAGATGCGCCTGTATGTGTGTGTGTGTGTGTGTGTGTGTGTGACACTATACATCTATGCTATTATACAGATTTTAAGCAGAACAACTGTTTTCAACATTGATAATAATTAGAAATTAATGAAATATTATGCTCAAATCAGCATATTATAATGATATTTTAAGGATCACGTGACTGTCATGACTAATAGATGCTGAAAATTCAGCTTTGCCATCACATAAATTACATTTCAAATTGATTACATTTTTAAATATTAACATGGAAAACAGTTATTTTAAATTGTAATAATTTCACAATATTACTTTTAATAATTTCATCATATTTTTAATGTATTTTAACCAAATAAATTCAGGATTGGTGAGTGTAAGGGATTTCTTTCAGAAACAAAAAATCCTACAGACCCCAAACTGACCATGTCTCACACAACAGTCAATGTTGCTTTTGCTTTTGTGACAAATGATGTTACATGAATAAACACGAACACAGCTGATCTGAAGAGGCCGTGTGCATAACATCAACACCATCTCACCCTCTTGAAGTTCAGCCCTTCTCTCCACAAAGTTAGACACCATCTGCTCATCTGGGGGAAATGATACACGTTTTTCTCTTCCCTCCTTCACAGACTGAGACATTACCTCTTCCTCTGAGTGCCCTGTCATTCTTCTGCTATGAACGATGTCCTACAAAGTTGATTAACCAAAATTTCCATCAATATGTAGCTCTGATGTCATGTTCTTCTATGTCAGACATCCCATTAGCTCAGACGTCAGTCCTCTGAACTATAAAATCCTTCATAAATAATAACATCTCTGGACACATTCTGTCCCCCATTGCTGCAGAAAACAAACATGAAACGTCCTCCAAAATCTGCTTCTTCTGTTGTGTTGGTATTCTGTAGCCTAATAGTCACTAGGCAAAAGGAAACTTAAACTCGCAGCATAGCACTTCTACAAAACAGTTACAGGATACCACATAGTCAATTATTCATAAACTATGTGCCTCTCAACGCTAGTACAGCTCTATATAAGTCAACATCAAATATGCACATGGGGACACAGAGCCTAAAATATTTTTGAGGGGTACTTACTGTTGTAAGTAAATGTATAACAGTACAGTAAAATCCGTAAAAAAAAAAAAAAAAAAAAAGGACACAGTGTATTGTGTAGACTACTTAATATGAAGGATTTGCCCATATTGATTGTTTACAGGTATTTTATCTATATTTTAAATTTTGCACTGCATTGCATTGTTTAATGATTAAAATTAATGTAATGTCCACCTATATATATATATATATATATATATATATATATATGCTACTGTTTATAAGAGACAATGACAAGCTCTAAATATAAATATAATATATGCACCTAAAAATATAAATTATAATGTATAAACTCTGTATCTAGAAGTAGACTTTTTTTATATTTTCTCTACCCACTAGTAATATTATAAAAAAAATTGATGAGAAATAATTTCAAATTAATATTTATTTTTAGGCCTACTTCCTGAGTTCCACCCATAGACTGTATAAAAACAGGTTCCACCACCTCTGAAAACATAGTTTAACCTAAGACAATATAATACAGTCAGAAAGAAAGAAGAGACACATTTACTAGTGTAATGTTTATAAATGCTCTTTTGTAGCATTTTTTCAAATTTGTCTTTTTATTATGATAACAAAACCATTGTAAATGTTTGTGGGGGGAAAAAAATAAAACCGGTATAAAAACTACATATCCCATCAGGCATTGCAAAACCAGGAACCACGCAGCCTTGTTTCTAACCAATCGCGTTCGCTGAGCCTCACGCTGATGAGCAGTTTTGCGGGAACTTTGGAGAGCAAGAGCTGTTACAACCTGCCACTCAACCGCGGAAAGGTTAGTAGAATATTCTCGATCTGCTTTGATAAAGCATAATGTCAGTGTTTATTTAATAGCGGGTTATGAGGACAAATCATCGGCTCTGTTGTGATAAAAAGCCATAATAAGGCAGCTAACCGTGCTAGCATAGCAAGTTGAAATAGTTGAGCGGCATTTTACAGTTTGTCCCTCAAATACAGTATCAATAACCCAATGTTACTCTCATTGATTAAGTGCGACAGTAACCGCATGTTTTATCACTCTTAAAAACTTGTATCACATAAACAAACTGAAACCACAGCTCTTAGTGTCGGTGTTGTAAAAGTGAAACAAAAAGCATCATTGGCAGGACTGCAAATTGAAACTGTATCCATATCACAAATGTTATCACTGAGTGTGCTAATACATCTGTGATGCTGAAAGTCTTCAATATATCTACATATTTATGACAACAATAAGGAAATAAAGCCCAAACACTCACCTGCATGACAGTTTTAATGACATTTATGACACACCCTAGTAGTAATGTTTCTTGTGTATACTTGTAACGTTTAGTAGGCCTCTATCTGAGAAAAAACTAGTGCTGTCAAACGATTAATCGCATCCAAAGTTTTTGTTTACAGAATATATGTGTGTGTACTGTGTATATTTATTATGTATATATATAAATACACACACACACACGTATGTATTTTAAAGATATTTACATATATTTACATGCATATATTTATATTCATATAACTTATATTATATAAATATATTTAATATATGAACATAACATATTTTTCTTAAATACAGCATATACATGTGTGTGTGTGTATTTATACATAATAAATATACGCAGTACACACACATATATATTCTGTAAACAAAAACTTTTATTTTGGATGCGATTTAATTGTTTGACAGCACTAGAAAAAACTAATGTTCACTGTTGCTAAAGTTTATATATATGTAATGATATGAAGTGACTACATCTGATGATCAGCTCCAGATTTTATGGTGAAGTTGTGAAGTGTAAAACCACATTAAACTTTTTGAATTATTTTCATTCCACTTGATTTTTTTTTTTTTTTTTTTTCCAAGCCAGAAAAGAAGGAATTTTAGGTTTTGCACTATTTTAATTGATCACTAATCTAATGTAAGCAAATGTGTGGAACTGACAGGGTTGCTGTGATCATAGAAAATCTGTACATGGCAGGGAATTTCAAAAATGTGATTTCCAGGGCTGCTTAAGTCATAAAAAAAAAATTGGCAAATTTCTAAAATACAAATAGTTACATTTAGACAATTCAAATAATGTTTTCAGTCATCCTTATTTACTATAAAGTAACATTGCTAATATATTTGTTATAGATAATGTTGTATAAAATTAGAAAATAAGTCAAAATCCATATTATCCCTATAAGGTCCCCACTTTAGTGCAATAATGGAACTTGTGTTTCTCTTGTTTGATAGAGGAAATTTAAAATTATTCAGTAAAATGCCACCAAAGTCCAAGGCAGGTGGGGTGAAGAAAGCAAGAGCTCCAGCCAAGAGGAAACTGGCTGAAGAATTCCCACCTGGAGAAGTTCTGACGGATAATGCAAAGAAAAAATGGAAGCTTGGATCAGCTGTGGGGCAGGGAGGTTTTGGCCTGCTGTATCTTGGTAAGATTCAAAAAAGCTGTCGAAAACTGAAGTTCTAATGCTTTATTTTGTTTTATTTATCAGTTGCTCAAATGTGAATTTGTCATACATCTTTTAGCAAATGAAGACTCTTCAGGATCTGTTGGTGCTGATGCACCTTATGTCATTAAAGTGGTAAGGGACTTTTGTTGCTTTCAGCAGATATATGTCTAGATCTTGAACTTTTTGAATGCCTGTGATGTTTGGGTGGTCAGCAATGTAATGTCAATCAATGAAAGGCATTTCTTTTTCCTTAACTAGTACAATAATCAAATGTTCAAATTTTTTTTAATAAACTTAGAGGAATTATTTGAAATGACCAACAATCATCACTTTTATTATTATCTTAAGTAAACAAAGCAATAAAACTTATACTTATTACCTGTTATATAATAATGTGGGTAAAAGAGTATGACTTGCATTTAAGACCATAATATCATAGAGAATTGGGCTAGTAAGCAACCGTCCAGCAATGCCCTAGCAACCTTTGCATGGGAATGTAAACAAATGTTTACTTTTTCCAAGCAAACTAAATAAAATAATTTAGTGCTTTGGTAAAATGGCATTGCATGAAAGTGCTATAATCAGTGATGGGAATAACGGCGTTATAAATAAACGGCGTTACTAATGGCATTATTTTTTTCAGTTACAAGAAATCAAACGAATTAGTACTGTTTCCCCCGTTACAACACTTACTGACAATAAAATGTGGCATTACTGTAATTTATTATAATATTATTAGAATTTTATTTTTCGCAGTGTAGCTGTATTTGACGTACCGTAAACTCTAGTGTGAAGGCGCACGGCTCGCTGTCGCTTTGTCTCACACACGCAAAGAAAGATACAGAGCAACAGAGTCTTTCATAACATGCAGAATTGACGCGCTACATGTTAATGATATTCTTTGTTGTATTTTCCTGTTAAAATAACGGAGTTCCTTTGGAATTCTTCAGCTTTTAAGAACTGCCGGGTTCTCTGGTAGTGGGCGGAGCTAATGCGCAAACGACAATCTCATTGGCTGGCGCTCAGCTATTATCATCCCTGTTTTGATTTCAGCAAATCAATTCGAGCGAACGCAGGCAACGTGATTAATATTCATGAACCCAGCAGCTCATTAATCCTTAGTGCGTTTTATATTGTTATTAGTAGTAGAATTCGTATTAGTTTTATCTTATCAATTCCCCCCCCCCTTTTTTTTATAGAAACACTAAATGACAAACAATATCTTAAGCACCACCGCCAGTGCTAAGTTCAGTCAACATGACAAATATGCATTCATACTTGTTTATTCTAATTACTGAAGTTCTATCATCATATAATGCTAAATTATCATAATATCATATTATAATTCTTGACTGGCTGATGCTTAGTGTCAGTAGATGAATAGTGTAGATAATGTACAATGTTTTATAATAAAAAATTATTATTAGTGTGCAATTGATTAATTTAACATTTAATATTGGGGGCATCCAAGTTATTTGACACATTTGAAAATTTTTAAAAAAATAACAGTTACTTTCCCTGGTAATTAGTTACTTTTATAATGATGTAACTCAGTTACTAACTCAGTTACTATTTGTGAGAAGTAACTAGTAACTATAACTAATTACTTTTTTAAAGTAACATGCCTAACACTTGCTATAATGGATGTATACTTTCCCTCTGCTTGGTTTTTTAAAATGCAGGTGGGTTCACGTTTTTATATTTTATTCTAAATGTCAGTTATTTTTGGTTATTATTTTTTACTGCATCTTGCAGGAGCCCAGTGACAACGGCCCTCTCTTCTCTGAACTGAAGTTCTACATGCGAGCTGCCAAACCCGATCTAAGTATGCCCTTGTGACTGCAAACACACCCTCATATGCATGATGAGCCAGACTGAAAAAAGTCGAAGAGCAACACTTTTAATTAAAGAAAGTTCTGAGCTCACCATTGAGGGCCTTATGGAGACAGACAAACCACAACTCTCTGCCTTTGGTGGCTCTTATGGCTGCCCCAAGGCCACAGCATTGCGCTTTATTTAATAACAATCCAAATGTCAGTCTCCCTTGACAATTAACTGCTATATTACTAAGGGATGCTCATGATTTATTCATTGGAATATTGTAATGTTGGTAAATATTTGTCCCACCAGCAGATTACCTTGCGGCACACTTGCAGTTTGGTCCCTGAGGAATACTCTTATATTACTTTAAGCACCAACAAGTTTAAAGAATAAAAGTTTTGAATGGTTTACCCAGTTAATTTATAAATTGATCATTTGATTGCATTTAACGGTTATTGTGATAATCTCACTTAGTCATTTTAGAGCTGATTTAGAACACTGTAGTTTTGTTGATTTCATTTTGAAGTGGAATAGTTAATATGTTGTGAATCCTGTTTGTGATAGAATGTTTTATATGTTTATTCAGTTGGGGCTTGGATGAAGTCAAGGAAAATTGACTATTTGGGAGTTCCAAAATATTGGGGCTCTGGTTTTCATGAGAAAGGGGGTAAGAGGTATGAGGGAAAAGAAACCCCATTGTTTTCTAAAGTATTACATGATAAATAACATGACATTTTAAATGATTTTTGTAGGAAGTTACAAAAGTTTTTTTATCTTTGATCATTTCAATGCAATAAGGCCATTTAAAGTAAGATGATTTCACCTAAATTTTTATGACAGGTACAGATTTATGGTCATGGATCGATTTGGAACGGACCTACAGAAGAAGTTTGAGGGAAATGAAAAGAAATTTCCAAGGAAGCTGGTTCTTCAGCTGGGACTCAGACTTGTAGGTTTCTCCTAAAAGTAGCAAACTGTGGCAAAAATTGAATTGTGCACCAAGTTATGTTTTTTTTTTTATTATTTGTTTTTTTTTAGCTGACCGCTATGACAGTAGTCTTGTACTTCACTTTGACAAAGCAAATAATTGTTACAAATGTCATTGTTGAAATGACCACTTCAAATACACACATCACACAAAATTCATTTATTTCACAACCAAAATGTCTTATAATAGATGGGCTTACTAAAATAAAGTGAACAATGCAGGAGGCCAGTCTTATTTAGAATAAAATACTAATAATTATTCAACATATAAATACAAATAAATTTCATAGCTATAAAATTTAAATGAAGACCTTTTACCACATGCACATTTTTTTTTTTTTTTTTTTCCTCTTCCATTGACTGTTGTGCCATTGCAGGCAGTGGGAGAAAATCTTATATTCCTGTATTATTATAAAATCTCATATTCTAACATATCTTTCATCTCTCTAGCTTGACATTCTGGAGTACATCCATGACCACGAATATGTGCATGCAGACATCAAAGCCTCCAACCTCCTTCTGTCCTACACCAACCCCAATCAGGTTTGTTTCAAGCCTTCCACATGTTTAACAGATCTCTGTTGCCATGGCTGTTCGGCTCTAGCTGTAGAGATGTAGAAGGCAGTGTGTGTAGACTGCAGGACTATACAGAGCTCCTGCTTCTTTTAATTGGAGTACCAGTGATTTGCAATGTAAGAAACTACTTGTCTTATTTTTTTTTTTTTCCATCTGTTAATGAGATTTGGGTGGAGAAATAAAGCAAAACAATTTAAGCCTTTAATGCGGCTCATAAACTGGAGAGATTAGAGACAGTATTGAAGCTGTCTCTAGCAAATAAGGTTTGGGGGCTGGGCAGGGGCAAATATTTAATTTGAAGATTAATAATGTATCAGTGGTGTATTATTAAGCTGCTATTTTTAAAGTCACAATTTAAAACTCGGCCTCTTGGGATCAAATCTAGTCGCTGCTTACTTGGTGACTCTGAGCATCCTTTTTTGAAATTGCATGGGTGTTCTTTTTGCCTCTGAATATATGCATGTCTGTGTTTTGTAAATGTGTGTAAAATGCACTGTGTGTTGACTAAATTACAGAAATACTTCAAGGGGTCATATGATGTTGCTAAAAAGAACATTATTTTGTGTACTTGGTGTAATGCAATGTGTTTAAGTGGTTTAAGGTTAAAAAAAACACATTATTTTCCACATACCGTATATTATTGTTGTTCCTCTCTGCCCCGACTTTCTGTAACGTTGATTTTTACAAAGCTCATCGTTCTGAAAAGCGCGGTGTGTTCTGATTGGCCAGCTATCCAGTGCGTTGTGATTGGCCGAATACCTCAAGCGTGTGACGGAAATGTTATGCCACTTACCATATTTGGAAACACACAGCGTCTTCACGACATGGTGGCGGCGACAACAATACTGTAGTGAGAATAAAAGTTACAGCTTCTTTCTTTGCGTATACATTTGGGCCGTGTTATGCAAATCTTCCAACACAATGTGGGGGCGTGTTTGAATGAGGCATTTTAGGAAGGCGTGGATGGGTCTTAACTTTTAGAAAGAATATCGCTTTGGGTTTGAGACATTTAATTTTTTTAATCTTATACATGCAAGAACAGCTTGTAACACTCCAAAGACAAAGGAAAACATGAAATCGCATCATATGACCCCTAAAATATTTTAATATTTTAACTAACCGGTATAGAAACTATTTGAAATGTTTGTATGTGATTGGGATTTGGTTGTTTTTAAAAATCAATAGGCTAGACTCATTCTTTGACTTTAGAACACTGAATTCTGAACTGAATGTGAATGACACCTATGAATATTATTCCAAAAGATTTAAACTCATAAGTTAGCTGTTTGAATCAGTTTGGCAAATCATTCAGAGAGTAAACTCACAGGTCCATCCAGATGGTTAATAAATGAACAACTAAAAGTAATTATAACATGCTATTTAGCAAGCAGATGTTCATTCTGTAACCACTTGGATGAATTTGTTTCTGTTGGAAAATAAGCATGTTTTGTATTTTAAGACTGTAGGGAGGACAGTTTTGTGTTCTTGATAATATTTTTGTGCGTTGGGTGTAGGGATGTGCGATATGACGATTTTTGATCATGGACGATAAAAATGTCTCCACGATCTGCTTTTGAAGAAATATCCTAGTATCGTGCTACAGCACATATTCTATCAGCTGCAGTTCCGGCACCGCCGTATCAATATACTGTACAACACCACATGCATTCACATCAGTGTTAACTCAGTGGTAGAGTTACTCGCACAGGACACTGCACTTGCATTCGCAATCACAAAAGTACATTATTTGCATGTGCTTTAAAGCCTTACTTACTGGTTAAACATTTCATTCACGTGCTGTTCTGAGGTGCACTTTTTATTAGCATGTACATCCGAAGCGCGCACACTAAAAAAACCTGTTAAACAGCGCCTAATTACTTAGCTAAGTTATCTTTAGCTCTGATACTGTCAAAACACACAAGGTTTATGTATAGGCTCAGTTGGTTATGTCTAAAATGAAAGTAAACAGCTGAGAGAAAACGGATACATGCCTGTATATTTGTTGCGTGAAGGTCTTAAAGGGTCTTAAACATGCTGTTGACTGTTATTAAAGGGATAGTTCACCCTAAAATTAAATTTCTGCCATTATTTACTCACTCACATGTTGTCCCAAACCTGTATTAATTTCTTTCTTGTGCTGAACACAAAAGAAGGTATTTTGAAGAATGTGGGTAACAAAATAGTTGTTGGTCCACATTGAATTTGATAGTAGGAAAAAAAAATACTATGGAAGTTGCTGTGGACAGCAGCTGTTTGGTTTTCCACATTCTTCAGAATAGCATTTATTTTCAGCAGAAGATAGAAACTCATTCAGGTTTAAAACAACTTTTGAGTGAGTAAATGACGGTATAAAATTAAATTACCAAAACACAATGAGAAAAATCACTCACTACTCTTGACTGAAAAACTTTAATACAGTTGCTTTAATAGGAATCAATATATATAGTTTTATTTTTATATTTGTTCATTCAATTTCTTGAATGCTTCTGCTAAATATACCTATTGTACCTGAAAATAAAACTGTTTGTTTTATTTGTATATTATGTGTATTTGTAATGTGTATCTTTCTTCTCATTTTTTTAATAACAGATAAAATAATGACCAATATTTTTATCTTCGCCCACTTTGGCCTAAATATCCACCATTCTTTTTTTATATTTTGTTACCTTGAAAGGCTTTGTCTTTATAATAGGGAAATTAGTTTGGCTATAATTCTCAAACAACTTGCAAAATAGAAAAACCAACATGAAAAAGAATTGTGATGAAATCGTGAATCGTGATATTTCTAAAAAAATCGTGATATGATATTTTTGCCATATCACCCACCCCTAGTTGGGTGTTGATGCTGGTGGTTTCTAATCAGCAGCCCCAGCTTTGAACACCTCATGACAAAGTTTAGTTAAAGTTTTTTTTTTTTTTTTTTTTAAAGTTTGTGATGTTTGTCACTGTAGGTGAGCTGTTAATCTTTACTGTTGCAAATTGGCGTATGCAGTTATTTCTGAGACACTCTACCTTGGACACTTCAAATAATTTTGCACTTTTTGGGGAGGTAATAGGTGCACCTGCAATTTGTGCACCGTCTGTTTTTGTATCTTTGGAACTTCTGTTGTTCTGTTTGAACTTCTGCTTCCTACTGCTTTGAAAACAAAGTGCTAATTGTTAGATCTCATTTATAAGTGACACATACTGCTAATTGGCAGAGTGTTTGCAGCTTCAAATGTGATTTATTTGTAGTAATCTTCAAGTTATGGTAGACTTTATTATATTGGGTGTTATATCTCTAAATAATTTTTAATTTCCCAGTCATTTTTTTCCCCTTTTTTTTCTATAATTGTTTTAGCAGTGCTTTATATTTTTGCTGTATAATAAGCATTTGATTTTGCCTTTTTTTAACCCAGGTATATTTAGTGGATTATGGACTGGCCTACAGATATTCGCCAGAAGGAGTTCCAAAGGAGTACAAAGAAGACCCAAAGAGGTGTCATGACGGGACCATCGAGTTCACTAGTATTGATGCGCACAAAGGAGTCGGTAAGAAATTGTAACAGTCAGTTCTATTGGTCACTCTTAAAGCTCATATTGTGATAGAAACATTATTAAGAGAAATCCTATTTTTAAATGATGATGTAATGGTACTTTGCATCGAATACTACAAAGGTGGGCTACCCTTTAAAATAGCCTCTGATATATGCATATTACATTTCAGCCCCTTCAAGAAGAGGAGACCTGGAAGTTATGGGCTACTGCATGATCCAGTGGCTTTGTGGCCGTCTACCCTGGGAGGACAAACTTCAGGACCCACTGTATGTCAGAGACTCCAAACTCAGGTGACTGTCTTTAACCTCACTTGTGGCATTTCAGGTTTTACTTCTTTCTGAACTAAGATGTAATCTACCTATTTTCTAATCTACTTAATTTTCCTATCACATTTTTTATTTTGCCGTGGGATAATGCTTATTGGGATAATGAATAATGAATAACTAATATATCTCTTTCCAGTATAACTAATTCATTATTTTTACATTAATTTCCTCACAGCAAATTTCTTTGTACAGATAATAATGGATTAGATTTAATGAATTGTAAGTATAATTATGCATTTAAGATTTTGATTTTGTTTGATCCATTTTTAAATATCCTTCTTCTCAGGTGTAGAGACAATATCGATGAGTTCTTGAAAAGCTGTTTCCCTGCAAAAAATATACCAGGTGAGGCAAAACTGAGCAATTTTATTGTTATATAGTTTGCAATACGGTAGGTTAATAGTCTTAAATATTAGGAAATTTCTTACAACTAAATGGGGTTTAAGCATTTTTATTATTTTTTTTAACTCTGTCACGACCGCAGAAGCACCTGTGAATTCTGCAGTATTACTTTTTCTTTGTCTGCCAAGCAGTAATTGGAGTGATGCACTTTCGAGCTCTGATGCGCAAACAAGAGTGCGAGGGCCTCTTCTCTTGATAATGAGTGTGGACCTGGTGATTTAGTCTTAATTAGAGCTAATCTATCAGCTCTGTGCTAATTCCCAGCAACTTCTCGCGCTTTCTTTAAACTGAAGCATAACCGCTTTATATATATATATATATATATATATATATATATATATATATATATATATATATATATATTATACACACACACAGCGGGTAAAATAAGTATTGAACGCGTCACCATTTTTCTCAGAAAATATATTTCTAAAGGTGCTGTTGACATGAAATTTTCACCAGATGTCGGTAACAACCCAAGTAATCCATACATACAAAGAAAACAAAACAAATAAGTACAGAAATTAAGTTGTGCATAATAAAACGGAATGACACAGGGAAAAAGTATTGAATACATGAAGAAGGGAGGTGCAAAAAGGCATGGAAAGCCAAGACACCAGCAGAAATCTGTGATTAATTAGAAAGCAATCCTGCGCCTTGTCAGTGGAAATTAATATTATAGCTGGTTCAGTCCCAACACCAGGATGATGAAGATGAAACAAGGGTGGACATTTCAGCAAGACAATGATCCCAAACACAGCCAAGGAAACTCTCAAATGATTTCAGAGAAAGAAAATAAAGCTGCTAGAATGGCCCAGCCAGTCACCTGACTTGAATCCAATAGAAAATAAGAACTAAAGATCAGAGTTCATAGAAGAGGCCCACAGAACAGTTTGTGTGTAAGAATGGGCCAAAATCACACCTGAGCAATGCATGCGACTATCCATACAGGAGGCGCCTTGAAGCTGTCATTACCAACAAAGGCTTTTGTACGAAGTATAAAATACATTTCAGTAGTGCAATACTTTTTCCCTATGTCATTCCATTTTATTACACATAACTTAATTTCTGAAGTTGTTTTGTTTTATTTGTATGTATGGATTACTTGGGTTGTTATCAACATCTGGTGAAAATTTCATGTCAACAGCACCTTAAGAAATATATTTTCTGAGAAAATGGGGACGCGTTCAATACTTATTTTACCCGCTGTATATACACATTTTCTGTTGACAGATTGTTTTGTGAAATGTATAGCAAATATAAAAAAAGTGTACATAACCTGTATCTGTCTAGTGTGGTGCCACAAAAAAGTGGCTCTGACCACAGATACTACTTCTGCTGCTTCTTCATTAATTTGAGGAAATGTTATAAATGCACTTATCAATAAATATTATCAGTGTCACAAATTTACAAATAGTCAGACAAGATTATAAATATTATCTAAAATGATTATATGTTATTATAATATAATAATTTTGATTATGAATCTCATTTTTTACATAATATTTTCAATGTAATCTGACTTTTTGGACCCACATGTTTGTATAAATGCATATAATAAACAACGCATTGTATCAGATTGCCTGTTCGACCACAAAACAATGAAATAAATGAAAGATGAAGTTTTTAAACAAACTTGTTTTTCACCCTTCTCCGTTGTCGACCTCTGCATTGCCTAGTTTTGCAGTCAGTGTGTGGCAGTCTGTACTTTTGCAGAACTTTAGGGCGTTCTTTCTTTGTGTCGTTTAAAAATCAAAGATGTCATTGGCTCCCTTTGCTCAGTCGCTGATGTGATGGCAGTTCTTAAGCCCTGTGACAGCCGCGCGGCAGACGGCGAGATCCCTCCTCAGGCTGTTGTCTTGTGCGTACACGCCGCATCACAACACCGAGGTGATGGGAGGCGGCACTGTTAGCACGGCCATCACGACTAATTCTGTTTGGTGTGACTATTTTAGCAGCCGACAGTAAACAACAGTTTGTGAGTGGAGAAGTATAAGGAACAAAGTGACAAATGTCAACCCCTCTCCTCTAAACTTAGCCTGAAGGTTAAAGTGTGAGCGTCTGCTGTGAAGACACTGCCCTACAGGGACTGTTCTGTCTTTCCTGCACAATGCTAAACGCACAAACATACATGCACGTGCACCTTATTAACGTCGGACGACTTCTGCGTGTTCATTTAAGATGAACTTTGAGACAGAGGGCCAAGTAACTTTCGCTTAATCACACACATAAATGCTCTTCGTTTGTTTATTGACCCAGAAGTGTATTTAACAGTGTGCAGCTGTTTTGCTAAGTCTGAAAAATAAATCCATCTGCATTAAGATTAAATTGTTGTGCTTAATGTCATTTTCAATTTCTAGAGGAAATGAAGAAGTTCATGCAAGAGGTCAAGGCTCTCGGATACACAGACAAGCCAGATTACGCAAAATTTCGAAGTATTTTGCAGCAAGGCCTGAAGACCATAGGGGTGACCGATGACAAAAAGCTGGACTTCGGCGTGGCGACCAACGGTGCAGGTCAGCCCTCTGTCAAGGTGAGAGCCACCTTCAGCAGAACATCGAAAAGCTGACCTCTGTCGCACTCCCTCGTTCACGGCGCATTGAAAATGCTGCGACAGTCCCTTTTTGAAGCCCGCCGTTTAAAAATGAGCCCATTTCAACATCCTATAATTTGTTTACCTTTTGAAAGCAGATTCAAATTTGAAAATGCCCACACACGATCCAAGACTAATTGCTCGGGTTAGTAGGAAATGCTGTCGAGTGCATTGATTTTCAAATACGATTAACGTGTGATGCTTTTAACAAACATTTCTTGAGCTTATTTGGATTCTTTTTTGCTGTCAACACACAGACGTGCCCTCATTTTACCTTAGTGTTTTGATGTTAATATTGTTAAGAATTAGATATTTATTTTCAGTATTTGTCTCTGCTTTTCAAATGGTAGAATGTCATTTGTCTTTAGTTTCTTATCCTATATTGCAGTCAACACCCTCAAGGTGTCAGCTGGTATGAGATCTCACTCCTCTGAAATAAAGAGGTTATTAATCACTGATTTGTTGTGTCTGGATTTCAAGTTAAATGATCGTTAGAAGTGAATTCTGCGGCCGTGGTGTTTCTTTTTTGTGTATTTTATGTAAAACAAACCGTCCGAGCCCACAAAAATGCCCTTGATGGCATATACTTTGGGAAAACGATAAGACTGTGGCTTCATTCATGGGGTCTGGCACAAAGAGCTCTTGGCAACAAAGCCGTCTGCATCTCAGGTTCTCTCCAGCGCCCGGGTGTTTATCCCAGTGGCCCCTCCTCTTCCTCCCACAGACAGGTCCTGAGTGCCTGTGTTTATTCCCTGCTAATGTATCACAAATTTGCTGACACGGTAACCTTGGAGTCGGCGCGGGCCGGCAATCAGTGAGCCGCACTTACGACAGGGGAGGGGACGGACTCTCCTCGCTTCCCACAATGCAGTTTGCATATGGAAGGTGCCACCAGGGAGCTGGCCCATGCCAGCTGAGGGTTACCTGCCCACTGCCGTTATTGTATGTAATTATCGAGCCAATCTGTTCAGCTCAGCAGGGTCTGGATGGTAATCATGAGGCAGCAATTGGCAAAATGGAAGGGAAATGTGAGGGGGTGAGGGGGTGTGTGGGGGGGGCTAGTAAGGATGATAGTTCAAGTCCGAGAGAGGGGCGAGCATTCATTATGCAGTCTGAGTGAAGAAAAGGGAGAATTTGATTGCTGTCGTTAAGTGCATCTTCTTCATAACCCCTGGTTCGGTTAGTACGATTTCCTTGAATTGAGGACTTGAGCTTCTATGCTAGAATTTTCATTTGAGGAGAAAAAAACAAGGATTTTTGATTGATGAAATTGTTCAAATAGATTAACTTATTCCAAACTTTATTGTTTGGAATTCTAAGAAAAATTCCCAACATTAAAATCTGTTTCCTGCCCAGAACTGGTCATATCTAGTGTTAAAATACACTGGCGTTCAAAAAATTGGGGTTTGTAAGATTTTTCATGTTTTTGAATAAGTGACTATGTGTCTTATTCTCGTCTTTTTTTTTTCTTTTTTTTTAACATATATAACATATATTACATATATGGTACAGTGTATTGTTTATATGGTATATATGGTTATAATCTATATACAGTGCAGTAATATTGTGAAATGTTGCAATCCAATTTAAAATACCTTTTTATTTGAATATATTTTAAAATGTAATTTATTCTTGTGATGACGACAACTGAATTTTCATCAGCCATTACTCCAATCTTCAGCGTCACATGATCCTTCAGAAATCATTCTAATATGCTGATTTGTTGCTAATGAAACAATTCTTATCAGCAATTCTTATTATGATCAGTATTTAAAACAAGGATTCTTTGATGAATAGAAAGTTCAAAAGAACATTTTTGATCAATTTATATGCGTCCTTGCTAAACAGAACTATTATTTCTTTCTTTGCAAAAAAAAAAAAAAAAAAGCATCCTGACCCCAAACTTTTAAATGGTAGTGTACATGTATTGCGTTTGACATTCAAATTATTTTATTTGTTCTTGCCGGATTTACTGGATAGCTAAATTGTAATTACGTTTTCTCAAGCATTCACAATGCTCAAGGCGCACGTAATAGTTTCCATGTGTATGCGGAGCAAAAGGTCCCTTCTTAATATTTGATTTGAACTTCCTCCAAGGTTGCTCTAGGCAAGTGAATTGACCACTGCTCTTCCATTTTTTCCATCCCCGTGTTTGTGTCTTTATTTTTGATTGGAAGACTCCCAAGCGAAAGAAGGCAGAGGAAAAAGGCCAGTCTGCTGATGAAACCGAAGGCGCCCCTGCAAAGAAGAGGCGAGCTCCTCAGAAGAAGGGTAAGTCATGTTTATAGACTTTAGGGTTGACCTGTTCACTTATTATCAATATCAGTAACTTTGGGTTTGGTAAATGTTTTAAACTGAATGTGTAACCTGTTTAGATGTGAATGGGGCTAAAAAGAAGGCAAGTCCTGCAAAGCGTCCAGCGAAGAAAGAAGCTCAGGCCTCATCTGAGCCAGCAGTGAAGAAAAGCCGAGGAAGGCCTAAGAAGAACTCTTAATCCTCTTCGCACTCGAGTTCAAGTTGTTTCCTTTTTGTATCTTTTAAATTGTCTGGTCTGTATTTGTTCACTGTGGTTGCATTTTCTTAAACTTTAGCAGGGTGTTGGGCACACTCTCTCGCAGTGAAATGATAATAAATATGGGTAAAAAAAAAACCCGACAGTGGCTTTGAGTTGTGAGTTATTTTCATTCTTTTGTAATGCCTTGAATAATCAAGCCTATGCGGATGAGGTCCAGGGGGGATTGCTTTGCCCCCGATAAGGAAATCCCTGAAGGAGCTCAGAGTCCCGACTCTTCCCCCGCCACATTTTCCCCTTGTTGTTGTGCTATGAAAGCCACCGTGCGGCTGGCACTCCGACGTCTGTGGGAGAGGCGAGCTGGTCTTTGATACCTGCATCGAGGCAGGCGAACGTGTGGCAGACGCCACTGAGCCGGGTACATGCGTTTGGTGAAGGGGGCTCTGCTCCTTTCCGCACGGCTGCCATTTGATCAGATGGAGACAAAAGACTAGCACTTGGGTCCTACTTTCTGTGTCACTCTCGCTTGAGTCTTTCTTAACTTCCTGTTCTCCGCTAGGAAATGGCTTCAAAGAGCTATCATTAAAAGTTAGTTGTGGCTGCACCACTTGTTATGCATTGTAACTTTATCGCTGGTTTTGATAACACACTGACAGCATTTGCAGGCGTATTTTTAGGTCCAAATGTCATCTTGAATTGTTTGCTTTGTAATCGCGATAAAATTGATATGACATTGAGGGGACAGGAATAATTTGATGAGGACAGGTTAGAATACATGAATAATAGATATGGCATGTATAACAGGGTCGTGACTAGAAGAGCAGAGTTATGTTTTCCAAGAGTTTGGGGAAATGCACTTGTAATAGATAGAAACAAACTCAGTCATGTGTATTTGTATTGGTTTTTTTTTTTTTTTTTGTATCAACACATTTCATGATTCAGTTCTCTTTCACAGGCTCTGCTTTTGATTTGATTCTTATTCACATTCTGATTTATTTGGTTATGTTGCAGTTAGAAGGTTAAATCTGTTCAATCTTTATGTGATAAATTATACAGCATCAGAAGAGGGCTGTAAAAATGTAGCATTTCAGACTGATTCAAACTGGTAACTTATTTTAAACTTTTATGCTCAGTCATTTGTTTTGAATTGGACTACACCAATCACATTTTATGTTAGGGTATTTTTTGCATGCAACTGAGTAATAGGCATGGGGTAAAATATTTTATGGTTTTTGGGAACCAATATCGGGATTTTTCAAATGAAATTCATAATTGGAGAATCTGTGCCCTTGATAAATCTGAATTCTTGAATTTGATTTTCAATGCTTCAGTGTGATTTGTGAAATTTGACGTATCCCATCAGTAAAGCCAAACCATTAAAACCTGAGTAAAGGACATTAACTAGAGTTGCCAAACCATTGGAAATTAAACTTAAACTTGTGTAGTTCCCAAAAACCCCAAGTTTGAACTTTCTTTTAACACAAAACTGATTGCAGTTGTCCATTATATTCTGCTCTAGGTCAGATGCAGCAAAAAAAAAAAAAACGTACACTAAAACCATCATTGGTGTTTTTATACCCAATTTGCCCATTTCAGAGCTCCTCTGAGGCCATTCTACCACCTTTCACCCTCTCTGGTTTCCTTGCTGAGGGAGACCAGAGCCTGGGTTGCCTTGTTAACTCTAGTTAGACTCTGTTGGCCCAGCAAGAACAGTGAAAGAGGAAGATGTTTCTCCTAATGTTTGTTTTCAGAGCGGAGCCGCGTGAGCCCTGAGCTGATGCCGGCATCGATTGTTCCAACAGTGAGGACTAAAGTGCACCCCTGTGTGCTTTCTTCCCCTTCCTCACCACTGACCTTCAGGGCGCACAGCCATTGCTCCGCAGTAGGGGGCAGTAGTACATAATGATTGCACAGCTGGGGGGTGGAGGGTGGGTGGGGGAGGCAAACCTTAAACACAACATTACCACCTGTACCTCACCGGAGGACATGCTGCTTTGATGGGCCTGACTGTGGTCATTGATTGACCTGTGTTTATATCCACTCTCTTAGTTTCTCAGAGTTTGTCTTGGGCTGTTGGGGTTTGCTGAAGGGCTGCATGCTGGAAAATAATTTCTCCACGCAGAGGTTTCACTGGCTCTTTGCTTTCCTCAACGTTTTGGAAGGGGGTTGTTTGTTATTAATGGTTACTTGTGCTCTTGGGTTGAAACTTTTGGCTTTTATTGGCTAGCTGTACTCTTGAAACTTTGCAGATTAGGGAATGGCACGAAAGTTCTCCTTTTATTATACCATTTATTATATTAAAACAGAGTTAAATAATGCTTGCTTTAAAGATTGGCAAAATTGCAGGGACTGGCAGAAGGGAAATTTCGTATTTATGTGTTTATTTATTAGCGATACATTAGCAGTCAAATGTTTGGGGTCAGTTTTTTTTTTTTGTGGAAAAATTAATATTTTTGTTCTCCAAGAATGCATTAAATTGATTAAAAGTGACAGTAAAGACTTTTGTATTGTTACAAAGTTCTCTTTCAAGTAAATGCTGTTCTTTTGAACTTTTAATCAAAGGATCCTGAAAAAAGGGATCACAGTTTCGACAAAAATATTAAGCAGCAAAAGAGTTTTCAACATTAATAATAATAAGAAATGGTTCGTGAGCACCAAGTCAGCATATTAGAATGTTTTCTGAAGGATTATGACACTAATGGCTGCTATTACAGAAAAAAATATACATTTTAAAAATAAAATATGAAAATAGATAGTTATAATAATATTTTACAATATTGCTGTTTTACCTGGATATTTGACCAAATAAGTGCAGCCTTGGTGAGATTTCTTTGGAAAACATAAAACAAAATCTTACCAACCCCAAACTTTTGAACAGTATGTGTATATATATATTTAAACTGCTTCATGATTTTACTTTTTCTGTTTTACAGAAGCATGTAAATTCACCTAGATTGCTTCCTGGTGCCATGTGATTTTGGGAACTTACGGCAGCATATTGGAAACTACAGTGCTTATTTTATATTTCAACATGCAGTGGCATTTATTTGTCTTACAGAAATTTGACATTCAGAGCCACATTTTAGTATCTTAAAAAGGGAAGGGGATGGTTGGCGGGCTGCAGTGATAGAATGGAAAAATTAAAGGTCGTCAATGATGGTTCCAAGCTAATTATAATCACAGACTTTATACTTGTTACGGTTATTTCTTTTCTGTTAGGGCATCTGATCTATTTGTCCGGCTCGTATCTTCATTTGTGTGTTTTGGGGGCATAAAAGAATAGATTTTTTTTTTTTCTCTCTGATTTATCTGCACCAGATCTATTTTTCTTCTCTCTCATTCTCCCCTCCTTTAGATGAAATAAATTTCACTGTTATTGTGTTTGTATTTATTCTCGTCCCCATGTGCCCCCATTCCGAAATACCCACACATGGAAAAAGAAATATACTGATTTTACATGGCAGAGAGAGAAAGAGCTCTTTCAATGCAGTTATGGTACATTTGCGATTCTAGTTGTGTGTAAATATTAGAAAACAGCAGGTTCTCACATTCACCGAGGAAAGGCATAGCAATGGGGCTAAGACGCGCGTTCTTATCGGTATTGTATTCACACTACACCGTCCTCCTGCTGTTTCTAATCTGCCGCCGCCGCTGTGAGCAAAACTGGACAGGCATTTATTGTCCCAGCAGGGGTATGCTTGACAAGAGAATGTTAAACACTCCACTACCTGCAATTTTCAAAGGTGATACTACACATGATAAAATGTAGATACACGCTTAATTTCTGTTTTGGGGGAAACAGGGGAGAAACTCTAAAAAAATAAATAAATGAACTGATTTTTCTGTTTCTTTTCCGCATTATGGGCTGGATTCTGCAAACGTGGTGTGTGCTTTTACTGTTTGTTCGTTGAAAAAGCTGTCTCGTAAGCTGTCGATCCTCCAGGCAAAAGACTTGTCCAAAACGAAAGTGCCAAGTCCAAGTCTGCGGGCCAAATTGCAATCTTTAATTCGATTTACCCTTGGCAGCGGCGTTGAGTGGGTTTAGTGGTCATCAAAAAGACATGTTCATCAGCGTGAGGCGAGCTCTCTTACTCCAAACTGTCCGTGCCGTTCATCAGGACTCAGACGACTCCCTCAACCTCTCCATGTCTCAGACAAGTGATGAGTGCCAAGCACGGACCCAATAACTGCTGGTGACATGGGTGAGAAAATAGAAGAGGCAGGAGTCTTAATTAATGTGACATGGGCACGTATCTCATGCCCACTGAAAGACATCTAATGAAGTGCCGGTTGATGTTCTAATGAACTCTGAAGGGGTCCTAAAGAGGATGTTCAAACGTGTGTTCCACCCTGTTAGCCCGTGATCATTGTCTCTCAGTGATATCAAAATCACACTGCTTAAAAAATACGCCTGGATGCTTGCTCGCGAGCTACGGGTCTTCGATTAGGTCCCACTGTCTAATGGTCTTCACGCTGGGTGTGTCGTTTAAGGAAACAAAACGTATTTAAGCAATTTATGGGACAGTGAACATAATTTTATTAACAGGGAGTCAATTATCTTTCTTGATAGACGGCTGTGCTGATGGAAATGTTTGCTATGATACTGTCTGTGCTTCAGTGGAGATCAGTGATGTAGGGTTTGCAATTGATACGTTCAGTCCATCTTAGTATTGTCCTGGACCATCAGTTTTGCTACAGTAACTGTAGGCAGCGGTTCAGCAGGGAGCTGAGATCTTTTCTTTAGCACAGGGCTTATGGGATGCCCGGGGCGATGTCTTGCATGTGGCCTATGAAACATGGCGTGCCTATTCTGAGGCAATCGAACACCATTGTTGTGGTCAGTTTGTGGCTGGATTTGTCACGGTATTTTATGAACTACCTTTAACAAGCTTTGATGGCTTTTGCAGCCTCTTATTAGAAATGTCATTTTCAACCTTTGAGATATAAGAACGGCCTTCTAGGAATCATGGCATAGGTAAGAAACAGCAATATTTTATATTATATGTATTTTTCTTTTTTCAAAAGAATAGCATGTAAACAGAGCATTTAGCTCGTGTTATTTTATAATGTAATATTAAAATAAAATAAAAATATTATAGTTAAATATGTACAGAGTTAAAAATTAAAAAATTAAATTGTAAAAAAAAATTATGTATATACATTTTTATAATTGTAATTTGTTGTAAGATTGAGTGCAAAATAAATTTGATAATCTTTTGTATATTTGTGTATTGAATTTGTATGCTTTCTAGAGATACAAATGTGTAAGATTTGTGATTTTTGCCTATTTTTTTTCCCAGAATTACGATGATGGCGATGATGATGAACCGTCAGGTTGCGAGAGCCCTCTGAGAGAGTGGTTCCCATAGTATAACGTCATCAGCTTCTCCAGCTCCCAGCAGCAGCTTATGCTTGAGGGCTTCAAACAGCCCTGCGGGTTCTATTGTGGTGTCCGGCTTGCGGGGAGGAGAAGAAGCGCCCAGCTCAGGTTTCATGAAGCACCACTCCTCCTTGACACAAAAAAGGGCCAACCTTGCTGACCCTCTGCCCTCTCCCACCATTGTGTTCTTGCTCTGTTGCTGTGGCTCCAGCCACCAGATTGGTTTGCTCAGGAATGGGAGAGGATGTGTCTGCCGCTCCATCTGTCAGACCGAGGATCAAATAATAGGATTTTCTGTCCTGGAATTGAAGATAATTGCAGTCTCTATTCCGCTCCCTAGCCGTATGATATTAACCTTGCGCTCCTGAGCCCACACTGGGGGCAGAACTTGGGCCAGATGGCACTGTGTTTTGATATCCGATCCAGGCGAGGAGGTCAAGTTGAAGTTCAAGACCAAAGGACCGCTGTCCCTGCCTCCGCTGACACAATAGAGGTGTCATTCAAATAGAACGTCCTTAACATTACTAGTTCTTTGCTGGGAGGACAAAAAGTAGAAGCAAAAGAGCAGTTATACATACGGTGCGCTGCTGAGTGTGAAGACGTAAACCGTTTATACATACCGAGTGCATGGTGGGAGAGGTCAGAGGTCAGAAGAGGCTAGCTTTGAGGACGTGAGCAGTGTCAGCGAGTAGATTTAGTATCAAAGGTTTTTCCTGTCGCGTATGGGTCAAGAGCGAGCAAGATAAACTACAAAGCCATTCAAATGTCTCATGTCTCATTGCTGTCCATTTGCTACCTGGAGTTTGTAAGGACATTGTGGAAAAAAAAAAACATAAAGGAATACTGTCCGAATGAGAAGCAGAAATTGCTTGGTGTGATCGACTAACCCCATCACCAAATGTAATGAATGAGCCATTTGGAACACTTTTGATGATAAGTCTGCCTGCATGTGGTACGGTGGCCTCCTGTGGTGGCTTTGAGCCGAATACACAGTAATAATGTTCCCCTTCTCCCATGGTGCTCCTGAACGTGCCCTGGTTACTGTCCCCTTGGTAACATGCACACATTTAGAAAGCCTTACATATACACTTGCTATGATCATGTTGGTAAGAAGCAACCAATTAAATTATATCCAAATTTTTGTTTATTAAGTGAATATATACAGAATATTGTGTTAGGATGTACAAATTAGTGGTTCTTACAGAATCTGTAAGATCATGTCCAGGTCTTATTTCACCACAGTATCAAAAGAAAAAAGAAATTATATGTATTTTAAAGAAAATTAAGCTTATAGACTAGATTTGAAACATTTAAAAAAAATAAAAATAAAAAAAAAAGATTTTTAATTATGTATGTATGTATATATATATATATATATATATATATATATAATATTGCATTTTAGTATTTAGTTAAATCAAAAAAAATTCTAATCTGTAAAACATTTAGATGCGTTACAGTAATGAGAATTCCTGGGAGAAATATAATATGCTTAATATTTTTGAGAATAATATCACAATGCTAAAAGTCTCTATAGAAACTTAAAAATAGTTTACATTTATTGACTTTTATCTTTCACAAGGTGACTTTATTCCTTATTTTAAACATTATTTTACAATAATTGTTTTATGTAATAGACATAAACAGGCTTCCATGGAATTTTTTTTTTGTTGTTTTTCTTTTGATTCACCCAACCCTCACAATTTTAGTTCCAAATACTGACCTTTCTAAATGTAGTTCACAAACATGCACGATTAATGGTCTGATTTTCTTTATAATGCCATTTTTTTTCCTTCTTTCACTTTAAATGCAGTGTTTTCCCTTTCTTTACATAAGCACTTCCACCTTATATGCTCCTTTTGTGGATGAATGTCTTGATTTATATAGTCATGCTCTCTCTTTCCTCCTCTCCCTCCCTTCCTCTCTGTGCACCTTGCATGGGATGGCGTGAAGTTATTGTAATTTAGTGATGATTTGTCACTGTCATCCTCCAGGTTCCCGCTGTACCCTGAGACCGCGGTTGGGCCCCACTCCGGCAGGGGGGTACCGGGGACTGCCGCGTCATCTATACGGGAGCCCCATTAATAAGGGTTAAATCTGGCTAATTGTAATCCAATTAATATCAGACACAATGATCTAGCATCCGTTTGTTATTTGAGGACCCAGCTGAAATGCTTTTGAGGGTTCACGCTCCCCAGGGTTCGCCCGCCATTGTTGGCATACTCAGTATGCAAGGCTAGTTTTTATTAAATCCATTGACTGGCGGCCAATGGTAGGCTGCGATGCCAGTGGCCCTCTCCGGTGTGTCTCTCTTCTTCAAAGCGGACAACTTAATGGCAACCCTGGTGTCATTATCCTTACCATATTTCTTCCAATTACCCCTGTAATCTCTCTCTTTCTTTACATTCCAATTTAGTACAGTAAATCACGAAAAGCGGACTTTTATTGTCAATGATATATGCTGTAGTACTGAGTGAGAGAAAAATAGGAGAGTGAACCTATTTGTGTTTATGGCTTTAGAGGGAAGGAGATAAATGACCTGGCTTTTTTATTTAGTTTTAATGAAGAAGGGATTGAGGGACTCCCTGTCCCGGTGGCATTAATGTGATTTTTCCCTCTCCAAAGAAGCGCCTGCCTGTCCTCGCATTTGTTTGTGACCTAGTTGCGCTGGTCTCCGGAAAGGACATCCGGCTTTGTTTGCGTGAACATCCAGTGTCCTCCGTGCTCATAAACACACTAATGGGTTTTTCACAGCGGCAGCTGGACAGGGGTGGAGAAGGAGCGAGCACTTACAGTAAACGATCAGTGTCCCTCGATATTAAACGTCCCTCCGGCCACTAGGCTAAACGATGGTTCCATTTAGACCCTCCCCAAAGCACCCTCCTACCCACTTAAAGCCCCCGCCTCCACCATCTCCTGCTCCCGTACAAGGCAGCACCAAACAATATTAGCTGAGCCACCTTATGCTCTCCACATGAGTCCCCTCAATCGTTCAGCGTTAATTGGATACTCAGTCCCCAATTAAGTTCTTGGCCCAAAAGGAAAGCATGAAAAAACAAGACCGGTTTAGCTCCCTTCTGTGGGACTTCATTAGACGGCTACTGCTGCAACATCCTTGGGGAGAGAGAGGACAGTGTCGTGTGCGCGCACACACACACGCACGCACGGTAAACACAATAGGCCGGTGACACGGCTCGAGCGAAGGGGCTGCAGTATTGGGAGAGAGGCTGGAGAGAAGTTAATTACACACTGTGTTTCTCACTCGTGAAATATTTGGAATTCATTAGCAAAATCAATATGCCTTCGATATCCATGTAGAAACATAGAGTGTGTGTTGTAGTGTTAAAGGAATGGTTCATTTGAATGTAGAACTTCTGTCATCGTTTACTCACCCTCATAACATGCTGAACCTGTGATTTTTCTCTCTTCTGTGGAACACAAGTGATTTTTTTTCTTTACTCTTTTTCAATATAATGCAAGTGAATAAGGACTGGAGAACATTTTCAGGCACCAAATGACAAAAAGCCACATAAAGTGCTAAATAGGAATGCCATTGCTTTTAAAAATGTCTCCACACTTGTTTATTTGTAAAGTAAAAAATTTTCACATGCTTATTTCTTTGCATGCGTCCGTTAAAATAGAAATGATTATTATATATTAGGTATTTTGAGCACCTAACCCCACCCCTACTCTAAACCTAACCTCTTCTCAAAAATATAAAACGCATAACAAGCAGATAATAGTGATGCACAAGGCACTTCACCATGATTCAGTTTTTGACACATTGGGAACGAGAACGCGTTGCAAATTCCAAGTCTTCTGGGGCCAGTTGCATCAACATTGCATTCATTAGCAGTGAATGGGGGTCGAGATTTTGAAGCCCAAAAAAGTGCATCCATCCATCATAAAAAGTGCTTCACATGGCTCCAGGAGGTTAATAAACACATTCTGAAGTGAGGCAATGCATTTGTGTATGAAAAGTGTTCATATGTAGTAACCTAAACTGTAATCTACAGCTTCACAAGAGAGGGGTGTTCCACCGGATGATGTAGGCGTGGAAGAGAGATGTGACGAACGCGGAAGCGCAGAGGAGAGAAAAAAACACTGGTCATGAATTAGAAGTAAACGAGGATTTGTAAAGAACATTAGAGGATTTTGATATAAGATGAGAGGAAAATGGTTTTCCTTTGCTGTGAACAAAACTTGGTTCTTGCAAAACTTGGTTCTCACTGGAGCATATGCAACGCCTAGATCATTCTATGGAATGTCACTTTCTCATGAACACGCGAACGACAGTTAGCCGAAGATAAGTTTTAAATCTGGATATTTTTAAATATGAATATTTTTCTTTCACAAACGCATCACTTCGTTTCAGAAGGCGTTTTTTTAACCCCCTGTAGCCGTGCGGAGTATTTTTTTTATGATGGATGGATGCACTATTTTGGGCTTCAAAATCTCGAACTTCATTCACTGCTATCATAAAGCTTGGAAGACATTTTTTAATATAACTTTTATTGTATTTGTCTAAAAGAAGCCAGTCATATACACCTAGGTTGGCTTGAGGGTGAGTAAATCATGGGTTAATTTTAATTTTTGGATGAACTATACCTTCAGGACTGTGTCTAAAGAACTACCAGGTTATGCAGATTAATGAACTAATATTCTTTTGAATCAGATCTTTTCAGTGATTCTGCTGATCCTGTTTAAAAAAAAAAAAAAAAAACTGGTCTGAATGATTCGTTCACAGGTTTGGTTCTCACTGATTCAGTGATTTGGTTGCAACAGCTGACAGCTAATCACTTACCGAAGAGAAAAAATTAACACTGAAAATGTTATATTTCTTAATCAAAACTAGCATATGGCTTTACAAAATTTCAAACACAGTTGTCACTTGGACTACTTTTATTATACTGGTTACACTTTGTTTTAATGGTCCTCTTTAGAAATTCAGTTGTCTATAAGTAACTTTCCAACTACAGTACATGTCAGCTACCAGTCATTAGAGTGTAAGTAGAGTATTAGTGAACTGTTAGGGTTAGTAGAATAAGTTTACACAAACTTGCAAAGTTGCTTCTAGTCAACAGAATGTCTAAAGGGCACCATCAAAGTAAAGTGTTACCACTATACTTTAATGGTACTTTTACATTCTTTTTGGAGCTTGAAAACATGTATGCTGATTCATTATAATTGCATAGAAGAGTATGCCAAGTATATTAATCAAAATGTATTTTTTGTGTTCCACAGAAGAAAGTCAGTCCTGCAGGTTTGAATCAACATGAGGGTGAGTAAATTACAGCATTTTCATCTTTGGTGAACTGTCCTTTTAAATGCACGTTGAATTTGCCCTCTGTGGATGGAAATGTTGCCTCAAACCAGTCCGCTTGTGTTTACTGCCCTCTCTTTTGCTCTCGCATCCCCCTCCCTCCATCTCTGTTCGCAAGAACGAGGTTGTAGTTTACTCATAAATTCATCAGGCGCAAGGTTTGCACGTAACAATTTGTGACTCGCGTGTCTTTTCATTTTAAGGCTAGTAGGACACGGACACTGCCGCAAAACAGCATGCTGTATACTTTAATGAAGTTGATTTTTTAATGTTTCTGCCACACAGGATAAAAGGCAGGCTAGTCACAAAGACCAGCCCACCCCCCCAATCAGTTGCTATTTATTTTGACTGGAAGCTCCAGCTAAAAGTGATGGCAGTGAGCATGAAGTGTTTCAGTTGAATCAGAGCTCGCTAGATGTTGATTTTGTGTTTGTGTGTGTATGGCAATGTGAAATTCCTCACTGAATGTCGAAACGCCATGTGTGCTTTGTTCATCATAACCTCATTTTACTTTGTCTCTTTTTACAGGTACTGAAATGTCTATTAACACAATGGCTGTTGTGGTTGGCATGGAAATAGTTATCAGGGTAATGTTAACTTTTAATGCATCTATAAATTTACAATTAGATGGGTTCTTAGCAGTGGATAGTGCCGTCTTCTCCAGACTGTTTTTCCACAGGGTGGTGATAGCATGTTGGTGTTGTCCCGAAGCTTGCCTGAAGACTGCCTTGAGGGGAACTCCTCAGAGGAGTCCATGAGCCTACTGAACTTCCCTCCCTTCACCACACTTCAGCCAATCGGCTGCCAGCAACTACGCGAACCTGGCTAACCGCTTTGGAAGATGCTTCTTTGAAATGTAGGTAGAAATACGAGTGGGTGTATTTGCTTGGTTTTAATTTTAATGAAGTGAAAATGCAGGAAAGCACATTTGCACAGGGGAATGGGAATAGTTATCCTTTTAGATTTTAAAGAATTGTTTCAAGTTCAAAACAAGTTAAGCTCTGTCGACAATGTCTGTGGCATGCTATCGATTACCACAGACAATCATTTCGACTCGTCCCTGAGTCTGTAAAAACAAACAACTGGATTTATAGTAATGCACTTAGAATGGAAGTCTATTGGGATTGCATTTTGCATGGTTAAAATAGTGTTTGTTAATTAAAGCTATTAAAAATTATTTTTATTATTTTAAATGTTGAAATATTAAATTTACTAAAAATATAACATACTTAAAGCTAAATATTGATTTAGCTTTATGTATTTGTTTATGTATTTGTGGGTTGTGGATACCTACTTATTTTTGTAAGATTTTGGTTGTCCAATTATGTGTGTAAACTTGATATATGGCTAGATTCTTTTTATTTCTAAACTTTCATGATTTACACAGGGTATGTCAGCATATTCTATACATGCTTGACATCCTCTGTATTACAGTATACTTATGTATTGAGTAATTTTTTTCTTTTCTTTTTTTGTTGTATGTATTTTCAATTTAGTTTGTTTAATTCAACTATTTATTTATTTATTTATTTATTTATTGGGTGGAGTGGGAACAGTATTTTTTCACTATTCTGTATTTTTTGTAAAAGTTCAATAAACAGATTGTGCAAAAATAAAAATAAAAGCTAAATAGAAATATTAAAAAAAAACTAAAAACAACATTCACAAAGCAAAATTATTAAAAAACTATTTCAAAATATTTAAAAAAATTCTATAATTAGAAATGTCTCAACTGAGTTTAGGGATCACTTACAGTTTGTAAAATGGATATTCATTTTGAGATTTGCTAAATACAACATTTGTGTTAATAAAATTATGAATCTTTTTGAACTTTAAGTGTGCATTGAAAAAAAGAAAAATGGTCATCTAGGTGTTACATTACATGGTTTGTGTTTGTTTTTGCAAGTTATGGGAAAAGTCAGTTATTTTCAGTGGTAATTGACATGATGACATGATGAAAGAGCTAACTTAATTTATTGATTAAATGGGACACAAACCATAATATATCGTTGCCAACTTCAAATGATAACTGAAAGACTGGCTAATCATTTTGCACTCTTGCTCTGTGCTTAGCCTGCTGAGAACAATCAAACACACCCTCTGTGTCTCTGTCTCTCTCACACACACATATAGTACATGAGTTAAGAAACCACTGCCTCTGGTCCCCAGGCTAGAATCAACAGCTTCTTTTGATGACACGTATACGTGCGATCTCCCACCTATGTTAATCACCTCTTCACACAAACCGCTTGCTTCACAGCGCAATCACATCCGTTAACAGCCGCCCTCACGCTCTCTGTGCAAATGGAGCACGACTCCAACCCAGCAGAACCCACCCTGCCTCTGCATAAGGGCGAAAACATGCCCCTGTGCCCTGCAATAACTGGCATCGCACCAGACAGTGTCCACTGCACCGTGGGTATAAATCTTAGCATTTTAAGCATCTAGAGGGGCACATTTCTGGCAAAACGAGGGCTGTAAATTTGCATTTATAATTCCCAACCATGTGTTAAAAATCCTGGTGCTTTGGTTTGGACTGGGCTTCAATTAAAACATGATCCTTCTGGTTTGTGGGACTCAGATCTTTGGTCAAACACATTAACTGCCATCTCTCTGCCAGGATATCCAGAGGCATGTCTTTAGGGCTCCCGAGAAGTTAGAAAGCAGTTCTTTCTATAAGACACTGAAGGAGAAATGGACATTATTGGAAAGCCCTGGGCAAGAGTACTACATTCTGCCACCATTTATTGATACACCCTGAGATACTCTTAGAAAGACTCTTAAATTGTTATGCAGTGGGTATATTGTTTTACACATACTACACTGTAATAAAACTGTAAAAATAGGGCACAATGCACTTTTTTAATATGAAGGAATTTTCCATATTTATTTTTTTTACAGGTGTCTTACCTGTATTTTGAATTTTGCACTTCAAATATATGTATATTTTACAGTGTATTTAGCTGTTGTTAAGAATTTAAGGTAAAAATGTAAATTGTCTTCATTTACTTCACCTCATCATTGTGAAGTTCAGGTTTTGTCAATTTGGATATGCTTTAGTCTTCATTCTCGTTTGTTAAATGGAAATTTAAAAAAAAAAAAAAATTGCAGCTTTTGTGTTATTTTGTTTGTTTTGTTTTGCCCTTTTTAACTTTTGTTTTGTTTTTAGTTTTCCTTTTTATTTTGTTTTACTTTTTTGTTTTTATATTGTGTTTTGTTTTGTTTTGGTTACTTTTTGTTGTTTTTTTTTTTTATTTTTATTTTTATTTTTTTTACTTTTTTATTTTTTTTGTTTCGAGTGTGTGCATGTGTGTGTTTTGTTGTTTTGCTGAAGAAAGAAAGCTGTACAGATTTCGAACAACATGGGGAGAGAAAACAGAATTGTCATTTTGGGTTGATTTGGGTGAAATGTCTCTTTAAGTGCAAATATTAGTCCATTGCTTCCCCTTTGTGCCTTTTCGATTATAGACCAGCATAAAACATGTTGTTCAGTAATCTATTCCCTACTAGCCAGTCTTGTAGCCTGTCATATAGCATGACAGTTATCACCTCATTTTCAGCTCTAATGCAGTTGTTGTTTTTGGGTGCTGGTGTAATCACCAGCTTGCCATGTCCTTGCTTGACCAGATCATGGCATGTTCAACACTTCACCATCTGTTGTCTCTTCTTTTTCCACTGCGCCTAATTGCATGCTTGCTCAACTCGTTGTTGTGTTTTGGATGTTGTGTTTGTGTGCGTGTTTAGAGGAAGATGAGCCCTGTTGGTTTGTCCAAAATGTCCGTGGAGATCAGATCCGTGCATCTTTCCTATAATGAAGCTCCACAGAGGGCGGTTGAAGGGAAAGGGCCATGTTCCTCTGGGTCACCATGCTTCTAATTGGGTCTTAGTGGTCTCTTAATGTTGGAGGTTCCATGACCTCCTGTGGCCACTTTGTAGTCAATGTACTAGCATTGTTCATGAGGCTCTACAAAACAAGGGGGATCTCACAGCTAACATCTGCACCTCAGTCGCAATATCTGTTTTATTTATATTTATAAGGAAGTAAGACTTGATTATGTAGTCAAAGTGTCCATTGTGCTTATTTCAGATTGATTTGACAGCATCTATGGCATTCTTATTGGTGGAACAGCTTTTGAAAATTAAAACCACCTCTACTCTTTTATTTCTCTCCTCTCCATCACCTGTGAGGAACTGTTGCCTATTAATCTCCATACCCCCCTTTTCCCGAAATGATACTTTTGACAAGTGTCGAAAGGCTTGTTTTCAGATTTTTCAGAGGTAATTTATTGGGCATGGCAGAGCTTCCTTAAAGATATATTTTGCTTTTCATGTCTATCAGGCCAGCTATAGACAGCACTGGCTGTGTGGTGAGAGGTGAGTGTTGGGTGGAAGTGTTCCATTGGAGAGCAGCATCGCAGCATCAAAGCCCCCTGTCAGCTTAAAGCTAGACATCACTGGGATAGATGGTTTTGTTTTGAAACAACAGACAGGAGCTGCCAGCATGACAGCAGTGTTGGCTAATTGATACAGAAGTGTTTTGACCTACAAAATTTTACAACTGGAAAGCTTCTTTTTTTTTTTTTTTTAATACGTATAATCTGTAATTGTAGGTATGTAGGTAGACCTTATGATGGCATGTCAAGAGTGTGTGTGTGTATACATGCACCCAATACACTAGTGCATCTTTAAAATACACACACACACACATCTGCAATTTTCAGTGGTTCAACCATTATTTTATGAAGCTACGAGAATACTTTTTATGCGCAAAGAAAACAAAAAGACTATATTCAATAATTCTTCTTTTAACGATGTCCTTGCTACATTTCTGAGCCTTGAACGTGTGTCAGTTTCATTGCTATGTCAATATATTTTTTCATCAAAAATATCTTAATTTATGTTGAATGAAGGTCTTACGGGTTTGGAATGACATGAGGGTGATTAATTAATGACAGAATTTCATTTTTGGGTGAACTATCTCTTTAATGAGTCAGTCATACGTTTAACCGATTCCTTCAAACAAATGATTCATTCAGAAACAAAGTAAGTGACTGCCTTTATGAATTTGTCCCTTACTGAACTGTTGTATGCAATCAATATGCAGGGTAAAAACAGCATTCTTGTTCATATTCTATTGCTAATCCATGATATAAATATAAGACAACAAATATATACTGGGCCTTTTTTAGGTCCTCATATCTTGAATTATACTGGCATCATGAGATGATCATTTATAGCTTGCTTAATTTTGTCAACATAGATTTTAATGACAAATCATGCAGTTAAAGTGCCATCCTACCACAAGATAAACAAGTGTTTCACATCATCACAGTTACTGTATTGTTTATTTAAGTTGACTTGTGGACCCCTGTGTTGACCAATGAATGTCCAACTGAATGAGCATTGAACTATTCATTTTATAATATAGTTTTATTTCATGGTGGAAGCAGATGCACAGAGCAAGATTTTCAGTCTTTCTTTCTCTGTCATCCTAAGTCCTCTATTAACTCTTCAGTCTCTTCTGGGTTTGTTTTGATGTCTTGGAGATGGACGACCACCTCACCTAATGCCAATAATGCTGTAATTTTTTCTTAGTCTCTGATGTGCCTTATATATGCCTTTAGAAACATAAAGAAAGTATATATTTCAGAGCAAGTCAAATAAATAAATAAATAAATGAAAATTGTTGCCAGACTTGGGCCCTGTATTCATCTTCATTCTGGGTTCAGATTTCACTTTTGGGACCAGCGCAGCAGATCAGATGACACTAAGCGTGCCAAGAAGGAGTGTGCCCTTGACTTTTGTTCGTGCCTTTTTGTGTGTGCATTTCTCTCCATCTCTCTCATCCTCTGTTTATCATGTGCAGGTTCCGCTTTGTGTATACGTCCTATCTGTCTCAGACTGGTTGGAAAGGTTGGAAGATTGTTGATTTCCCCGAAGAACAAACGGTACCTGCAGGCCCCATTAAAGCCATCTGTAGCGTGTGTCCATGTTTATCTGCTCCCCTGTCCTCCGGGAAGACTATAAGACCCCAACCCCCCCCGCCCCGCCACACCACCGGACTCCAGCTCCTTACCGAAGACCTATGGCACGTGTCCCCAAAGTGCCTGGCCCCGATAGCCCCCCGTAGGTTGGCGCCACGGTGAGCCAACTCCCTTCGTCTGCCAGCAACCTTCAGGTCCATTACCGTTCGCTATCAGCGGGGACCAAGCTGGGGGAGCCGACAAAAGTGGCATTTCCAGAGCGCATCAACATACTATCCCTCAAGCGCTGCAGGCCTCGTAAAATTGGACTTATGGCTCGGTTGCCAGCATAAATAAGTCCCTTTGATAGTTAGGGGAAGAAGTTATGACACTCTTGGGTACGCGTGAGGGACAGTGGCACTGTCATCTCATTCCTGCTACCCTGGCACCCTGGTGCCTCTGATCTTTCTGCCGATTCAGGGCACGCTCTCTTCATTACCGCCGGCCACCGGGGACTTGTTTTTTCTGCAAGATTAATGAGTGCCGCGGAAATTCTCCAGCGCATCTCGATAATTAAGTCTTTGTTTATCAAAAAACAAGTTATATTAGGAGCAGGAAATTCGCAGTAATTATTCATAATCCTAACAATTCAAGTGTAGCTACCTCATTTGCCTGTGTAATTCTGCTTTTTAATTTCTTGCATACATTTGCATATTAATTTTGCCCGTTGGCTGCTGCAGGCCTCTGACAGTAATTTTTTTCTTCCCTTTCCGCGTGATGTTTTTCACAGGGTGAGGCTCAGTCGGGTGGCATTTCGGCTGGGTGTAATGATAAATTATGAATTTTTCTAATTTGCTGCATAATGAAGTAACCCCTTCCGATCCATTTCCTCTTCCTGCGCTGCGGCTTCAGGCCCATCAGATGGTTGTCGGAGCGTGTTTCTTTATCTCTTTGAAATGGCCATGTGGTCATTAGAGATGGCGGTGCCACGCGGGTGTCAAAGGCTGTTTCTCCAGTCGGGGTGAGAGATCGTCAGTTCCCTGGCATCCGCTCCAGCTATGCGCAATGCCTATCCTCATTTCCACTTCGCAAATGGTGTCAACTCCCATTTTCATCGAGCCACTCCAGAAGAGTCGGAGGACCTGTGTCCAGTGTGAGTTGTGTACACCGCTTATGAGCGTTCAGTTGATGAACACATCTCAAAGACAGACTGACGTCCTCCAATTTTTCCGTGCGGTCTTTAAAGCGTTTACTGTTACACAAAGTCGACTGGGGCTGTCAGAACAGAATGAATATTGATGATCTTGAGCATCATGAAAGCAGGATGTTATGCTTGAAATTCATCAGCCCACTTAAAGCACATCAAAGCCACATCGCACACTGAGGCACTTTGGAACTTTTATGCAAAAGTTTTGGGGTTCTGTTATGTGTTTGACAGATAATCATTTGAATAGTCAGGGACGAGTGGACATGTTAAAACGCTTAAGCCAACATTTAAAGAAATAGGTTGTCCAAAAATGAAAAACTGTCATCGTTCACTGGTACCGTTCATGTTGTTTCAAGCCTTTTTTCAGAAAGACTGTTTTTCATGCTCGTTTCCATTTGATTATAATTAACAGACCCCCAAAAAGCTGTTATTCACTAGAAATCAGTGATGTCGGATACATGAATCAATCATTATTTTGAGTCGTTTCATTTCAGTGATTAGTTTATTTAGTTCAGAAAATGGTATGAATGATTCACTTATGAAATAATGTGCCATTTTGGGATGCTTCTCAGACAATACTACTGTATGGCTTCAGAAGACTTAGAATATAGAGCATAAGTTATGAAAACTTTACAGTGCCTTTAAAAAAAAAAAAGCCTCAAAGCAATGAACTGTGAACTTTTAAATCTTTCCTTTAAAAAATAATTTCTCTATTTTTTTAGGAATAACTTTTAGGCTGTTTATAGTTCCTTAGCCACTATTTTCGGGAAAAAAAATAAAATAAAAAAGCTCAAGGCTGTCAGGCAGCAAAATTTGTATTCTATAGTGCCGTGTACATTTTCTGTAGACAGTGCAACAGATGTGAGAGTCGCCAAACTGCTATGATATGATGATACCGGCGTAACTATAGAAAACGAGTCCTCTGAGTGTGCCATGTGTTTGGACTCTACTCTGTTTTTCCTCCATATTCCCATTCTGCCGCCTGTGAATCTCGCTTTACAGTGTGTTTACTGCAGTCAAACAGATATGGGGTCTATTTGCTCTAATCTAGTCTCCTTGTGACTTTGGTAGTAGATCCGCAGGGGTATGTTCTGCTGTGTTCATGTCCATATTGCTGCACCATGTGCAGATTACAAAATATGCATTCTCCTCATGTTCAATAGGTTTTGATGCTTAAAGGGATAGTTCACCAAAAAATGAAAATGATTTATTACTCACCTTTGTGCTGTTCCAAACCTTTTTGACTTTTTTCATTCCATGGAATTTTAAAGAATTCTACAGACAAGTGTTTGTCATGCAATGAATGGGGTCTATCAAATTTCAAAAATGATGCAGAAGCATATTAAAAATATAGCAAAAGTGGTCTATATGACTCTAGCACTATGATTCAGTGCTTCTGAATTCATGCAATAACTTTGTGATGCTCACAACAAATATTAAATCATTCGCTAAAATCTTAATATCTGCACAAGTTCTACATCTTCATGAAGTAGTAATATTCGATATTGCGATCAAGAATTCAATCTTTTGAGTTGGTTCATTTCAATGAATCATTGATCCAGTTCATAAAACCAATTATGATGATTCATTCACAAATACTGATCCAGTTCCCCTCCAGACTGAATGATCCAGTTACAGCAGATAACAGCTTAATGGAGAAAAAGAACTATCAGTGAATAACTTTATTTATCCACTATATTTAATGCAAAAGTTGTATGGACCATAATTTATGATACTTTTGTTGCATGGAAAATAGCAACCATTACACATGTCCTCTTTTTGTGTTCCACAGAATTAAGTCAGTCATACAGATTTTTAATGATATGAGGGTGAATACATTTTGATTACAAAAACTGAGCAGTAATTAGTGAACTCCAAACTAAATATGCACAAATTATACTCTTATAAACAAAACAGCCCTCATGTTTATACCTTTTTGTTGCCAGAACTATTTGTTAAACTATGACAAAGACCCGCGAGGCGGCACTGTGTGCCATTTAGGCATCATCATGTAGTTTGTGCATTTATTCATCAGGACCTCTCACCTATGATAATGCTAGCTTTGTACACAGGTTGTGCACGACTGACCTGCGCTTGATTTCCATCCTATTTACGATGTCCGTACGTCTAGCTCCTGTTAATGGGGCCATGCCGGTCATTATCGAAATCTAATCCGTTTGGTTGAGGGGACATATGCATAAATAGTGATAAAGAAAGAGGGCAGCTGTCTGTAAAGGTTAGATGGAGATGACTGTAGAGAAAGGCCAATATTGTCTGATAATATGGCGGTAGCACGGCTCTGTAATTATGAGGTGTCGCCCCATGCAGCTGCTTCCGCCCTGGCTGGCACTGGGTGATGACACCAGAGCGAAATATAGCACGGAGGTCTCTCCAAACAGCCCTAGTGTCAAAGGGGTTGACATTTGATTTTATGATGTGCCCAGAGACATTTACATACTGCTCTCATTACCAGACATTTATCCGTGGCTGTATTTCAGAAAGCATTCAAAGAGTTCACGTTGACTTTTACTGTTGAAATGCAAAGTAAATGCAATTAATGACAGTTTCTTTTTTCTTTTTATCGATAGGACAGTAGAAAGGAGAAGGGGACCAGGACATGTTGCAAGTCATAATCAAACCTGCGTTTCCCACAAGAGCACCAGGGCTATGTCGAATGGGATCTAATACTAAGGTATTCATTTAATGCAGGATTTTCCGCACAGGGGTTTGTGAATAGATGAAAGGCTAATAATTTAAATGTAATATTTAAATAATATAATAATTATTATATACCATTCAAATAAACTAGGTTGCAGTTAATAAAAATGAAATGTGTGTGTGTGTGTGTGTGTGTGTGTGTGTATATATATATATATATATATATATATATGAAGAGTTCATTTGCAAAAACTGATAACTCCATTTTTATTTATTTTTTCAGAAATCACTTTTTTTTTTTATTGCACATTCCAAGTAATATCAATCAAACTGAAGTTGGGTTGTTTTGATTAATAATAATAACTTAAATACACGTAATTTACAAAATTTAAGTTCATTGAAAGTATGTTTTTTTTTACATATTAAAAGTTTGTTTTATAGCAAAGCAGATAACAAGGCTTCATGAAATGTTTGAGCTTTTATTTTCCTTTAAGACCTGAAGAAGATATCACAGGTTCATAGAGTTCGTCGAAATTATCCATCCTTTGTAGCACAGAAAGGTTCTTTTTTTTATTATTTTTTTTTTTTTTAGCACAGAAAGGTTCTTTGTATCACAGAAAGGTTCTTTAGACTATTTAATTGTTCTTCACACTCATGATGTTGTAAATATTTTTGTTTCTGGAAAGTGAGATCAAGCGAGCTAAATTGTCCTGTCTGGTCCAGAACTCATTCCAGACTCATTTTCTATTAGTTGCATTCAATTATAATGTAATAAAAAGTCTTAATTTTGAGTTATATAAATAGTGTTGTGGTGTTTATTAATTAAAAAAGACCAGTAGATCTTTATCTATTTTAATACTGTTTTGCATGACTCAAAAAATTATTAGGCCAGTTATTTGTTTAGTGTAAAAAATACTGCAATCATGTTTTAAAATGAAATAAAAAGGCTGAGTGATACAAAATCTTAAAATATAAAAGTGCTACTTTGTCCCACTATCCATTTTGCACCTATGAATTGATCGTAGAACTACAAAATGAGTTTCAAATTCGCGATTTAATAAAGATTTAATGTGATTTTAAGTTGTTTATGTAGTGTTCTAATTCTAGAGGTTTTTTATGTAAATGCTGCGTGACTTTGACCTGTTTTAATTGTCTCATTCAAACACTGGAGCGGAGGGAGTTGCCATGGTCTCTCGCTGCTGTTTTCACAGCTTTCAGGTGAGTTTAGTCCCTAAAATCACACAAATATCACATACAACTGTTCCAGACAATTTCTTACATGGAACTGACACGTTTCTTTTGAATATTTACTTCACAGAAAACTTTGAATAAGTCCGTAAGCATCTCAACTGTTTTCAGGCGAGGTAAGCTAAGTCTTTAGCTTGAGCTCTTGTTTATGAGAGTTTGGGCTTTTAATCACATCTATATGTGTAGATGAGAGGTTTCGATAGCTTTGTAAAGGGTTTGCTCTCAGTTTGTCAGTGGTTTATTGAAAGTTGTCTAACTTATTTATCCTAAAATATGCGCTGTACTTTTAATCGGTGACGTCACTTACAAGGAGCGCGAATGAACTGAATCTAACGTTAGTTCAAGCGTGTTTTTATCTTTCATGGTAAACAAATATTGATAAAAATTGTTCTGTGGTTTCAGGAGTGATAATATAATCTCTCTACAACAGAAGAGAAGCTCCTAAATTTCAAAGTTTCTGAAGGGAGCTGCTGACAGAAATACAGGAAACACAGGTGAGCTGAGAAAGCTCTTTAAATACATTCATATGCATTTTCTCACAACATATTTTCTTATATCACCAGGCATCTGTTATATTACAGTTATTTTAGGAAGGTTTTGACATCCAAACCTCAGTGACACAAACCTAAAAACATTAACGTTAATTCTGTTATTTTAAGAAACTGGTTTGTGTGCGTTTATTTATATATATATATATATATATATATATATATATATATATATATATATATATATATATATATATATATATATATATATATATAATGTGACGAGTCAGCTGCCTCCCCCTTATTATCAGCATCACCCCATCCCTTAATCGCCTCCCTTCACCAGGCTCCTAACGGGAGTGGGTGTGTGAGAAAGGAGGGGCGCTGAAACAGCCAGGTCTGGCGGCGTGTGATGAGGCACACCTGAAGTGAATGGAGCCTCATCACTGCCGCTGTCAAATGCCGAGCGCGCCTCTCCTTGGGAGACCGGTCTCTTTCCCGTGCATGCACGCTGGTGTCCTCGTGGGTCTAGGAGGGGTGCATAGAGGGATTCCCGCGCCGCCAGAGTCGTGAGCTGCCAGACCCGCGGTCCGGACGAGAACCGCATCCGCTATGCAGCTGACGGGCCAGGATGCCGGGCCGTTCTACCCCTCGAGCGCCATGGGCCAAGGAGGACGAAGAGGAGCTGAACTAAGCTGCTGCCCCTTGCACCCCGGACCAGAGTGGGGAGTGCGTGCGGCCGCCGGACTCCGCCCCTTACCTGGACCCTTCCTTCTCAAACACTGCCCCTCCTTTACGAACCCCGCAGCACGATGAGGACACCAGATCCCCTATTTATTTTGGACACTGTTTTCCCCTTGGACACTTTATTTCGTTATTTCTGTTAAATAAAAACCTCTCCAAGACCTGACGCCACACCCACTGTGTCTGTCGTTTGCGCCTCCCGCCACACTATATATATATATATAAAACTATTTTATTTTATGCATTTCACTTCTGCTCTAGCTTGCTTCCTTTAAATAAACCTACCTGTATACGAAATATTGTTGGCTCTGTGATAAATTGCATATCATGTTTCTAGATTCTTCTATGCTGATGGCCATGCAGCAGAGTTGGAGCAGACCTCCTGTTGGACAACATATCTAAGGCGCTATGAACCATATGACTTGTAAGTAAATCCTCAAACATACACTACTGTTCAAAAGTTAGAGATTATTATGATTTTTTTTAAATGTTTTTTTAAACTTTTTTTTATGTAAGTCTTCTGCTCACTGCATTTATTTGATTAAAATTACAGTAAAAACAGACATATTGTAAAATATTATTACAATTTAAAGTACCTCTTTTCTATGTGAATATATTTTAAAATGTAATTAATTGCTGTGATCAAAGCTGAATTTTCAGCATCATTACTCCAATCTTCAGTGTCACACGATCCTTCAGAAATCATTCTAACATGCCGATTTGCAGCTCAAGAAACATTTCTGATTATTACTAATGTTGAAAACAGTTTTTGCTGCTTAACATTTTTATGGAAACAATACCATTCAAACATTTGTGGTAACAAAAGAGAGAAATAAATACGTGTGGTAAAAAAAAAAAGAGAGAAATTAATACTTTTATTTATCAAGGGTGCATTACATTTATCAGAAGTAACAGTGAAGACATTTATAATGTTGGAAAAGATTTCTATTTACTAAATTGTTTAATAAATTTAATAAATGTTGTTCATTGTTCTTTTTATTCATCAGTGAATCCTGAAAAAGGTATCACCATTTCCACAAAAAATGTTAAAACACAAAAACTGTTTTCGACTGTTTTAAGAATAAGAAATGTAAAATTATTTTAAAAGAAAAAAAAAAAACAGCAAATCGACATATTAAAATGATTTCTTAAGGATCATGTGACACTGAAGACTGGAGTAATGATGCTGAAAATTCAGCTTTTTATTGCAGGAATAAATTACAATTTACAATAACACAGTTCTTTTAATTTGTAATGATATTTTACAATATTACTATTTTCTCTATTATTTTTTTTATTTGTTTGTTTGTTGTTTTTTGTCAAAAACATTGTAATGTTTCCAAAATTTTGACAGGTACTGTATAACATTGTTACCTAGTGCTTATATTGCTTAAAAACCATTAATTGGATGCATTTGTGGCCCAAGATGCTGGGCTAGGCTTCAGCCCCCATGACCCTACAGAGGATAAGTGGTTTGGAGTGAATAGATGGATGAATGAACTTCCAAAATTCTTTGACTTGCTTTGATTTTGTTTCTATTCTGACTGCTGTTCAGCTTAAAAATACCATTCCATTATCTTTGTTTGTCATTTTGCATCATTATACCTGTGCTAAACCTATGAAAATTAAGAAACTAATGAAAGTCTTTTTTTTTTTTTTTTTTTTTTTTTTTTTAGTTACAGGATCCTATGTACCCAGCCTCAACCATTCATCAAAAGGACTGTGAAAGCAGGAACTCTTTGACCCACCAGTGGCAGTTTCCACGGGATGAAAAAGGGCATACTAGTGGATGATGGGGGTACTGACATTAACCTGCTATATTCACTGTATTACACACTAGAGATGGGCATTTTTGTCAGTTTTTCATTTCAAGTACTGGTGGTTTTGATTTTGTCTGGATGGCATGCTGTCCTAACACTAACTAGTCAGAGCTCAGGTACCACCCAAAATGCTGCCGTAACCAATCAGAAAAAGAGAAATATATAAAGTCAGGTGATCATCGAGTACTCCGACTTGACAGCGATGACTGATCATGAAAACGATGATTGCAGTGACTTTAAAAAATGATCAATCATTGTCAAGTCTGAGTACTCTAGTACTTGTGCACATCCCTATTAAACACATATACACAGTGTTGAGGTATGATGTATACTGCATTGATGTATACTGTAAATGCAATAAACATTTTAATCATACATCTTGTCAAGTCTTGTGACTTCTGGATTTTCTTTTTTTTTTTCAAAATTATTTTATGAACAATCCTATTAAAGAAGATTTATAGTATGATAAATGTAAGGATATTGATCTGGAAGAAATGGGGCCATAAAGAACCTATTCATCAGTGGTTCTTTGAAGAACCTTTAAAAAGGGTTCTTTGTAGTACCAGAAAAGGTGCTTTATGGCACCAAGAAAAATGTCGGTTCTTTAAAGAACCTTTCACAAAATGGTTCTTCAGGGAACCAAAAATGGTTTCTCTGGCATCGCTGCGAAACCCTCTTTTTGGTTCTTCCTGGCACCTTTTTTTTTTTTTTTTTTTAAGAGTGTAGGTCATTCGTACAAATTCATACGAATTGTGCAACTCATAAAATATACGTTCAATGGTGAGGTCGTACGAATTCATACGAATTATTTACCTCGTAAAATATGTATGAATTTCCGTGAGATCGGGCTGTTTATTTACACGCATTCAGCTTATAATACTGTGTTTTCAGTGCGGCTCTAATGCTAGCTTCACTTTATTTACATTCACAAATTTTCCTACAAAATTTTCAACAAATATTTCAACTTTTCAACTTTTTTACCAATATTCTGTCAGAATAAAAGCTGTTAAAAGCTTAAGGGTTTGAATGTTTGAAAGTGAAGAATTTACGACAAAAAAATATTTGGATTACAATGACGTGTATATATATACACAAAAAACTTGGCCAAAAAATTATATTGTTAACAGAAAAATCTCAAAATCAAAGACTTAATTTTGAAAAATTACAATTCTTTTCATATTTTATCTGTTTTCTTGCATGTCGTGTGACTCATGAGAGAACCGTGAACAAGCAAATATTATTACAATAATAGGAGCTTTTCAAGTAAATATTTTACATCTTAGGAGTTTGGCTGACAAAAAAAAGTTTTGGGAACCCCTGATTTAAACATTTTATAAGTCAATTAGCCTTTGCCTATTTTAAAATGCCCATTTTTCTGCCAACGTTTCCAGAACAGACTGAACTAGAGCTTTGGTTTACATAACCGGCTGTGCGGGGGCAAGATCACTGGGGTGAAAAGGTCCCTGTGAGAGAAAAGAGAGAGAGAGAGTTGGAGGGGGTTTGACGTTGAAGTTGAAGCCTGTTCTTTTGTGCAGCCGCTCTTGATCATTTACATCAAGTTGACATTCGGAGAGTTTACTCTGGGGTCTGTAATTGTATTCTTTCTCCAGTTCTGCATTGCCAACCGTGAAAATGGAATCTTATCAACCCTGACCAATTTTTAATGTACAAAATGAATTGGCAGAGGTTCAAAAAAGGGAGCTACAATTCAAATCAGGTGAATGATACATGTATTTTTTCCTCTCTGAAATCCTCCTAGCTGTTAGCCGCCCCCCTCCCAATCAGCCCCCACTCACTGCTATCATATTACAATGGATTTATTTTTCTTTCAGGGGAAGGGCAGGAGCCACGAGGGCTGAAGGAGGGTAATAGGAGGTGTTCTAACTGGAGGAAGAGGTTGAATTGCTCAGATTTATTGTAGTCTTAGCGGTGGATGAACTAATTGAATTGATGACCTAAAACAAGGACGAACAATTTCTATTTTGCTGAGATCACTCTATCAGAAAGATTGAGAGCCATATTTCATTCATCGTACCATAGGTTAGCACTAGGGTTGAGGTATAACATTGAGTTACTGATCCAAGGATCCCTTCTCTTTTTGACGCCTTAATACTCTGTGCACCTAATTGCAATAAAGGCTAAACCGGTCAAAAATGGATATGACCTTAATGTGGTTTTCACCATGATGATTCGCGTTTCCTGGAGAAAAGGTCACTGCAGTGTTAACGGTCACACCTCAGCTGGTTGTACCTCCATTTTAGGTCCCTAACTAGACAAAGTTTTGATGTTACGGGCAGGACCTTGATAGAATCTTGGGATGGCCGCTCTATATTAGTGATTTGAATAGTGATTCATCAAATTAGCATTTTCTCTGAAAATAGAATTCTTTTTCCTCTCCCTGTTCGGTGAAAAAAAAAACAAAGGGAGCGAAACGAAAGTTATACATATGTTAAAATCACATCGGTGACAAAGATCATGTAGAAGTGAACAGCATCCTCTGTCACGCTTGTGGTGCTAATCTCTTTTTTTAAAATCAAAATTAAATTTGGAGCAACGGAACAAACAGGGGGCGAGACTTTGGCGTAATATTTTAATCAAATTGTCATGAATGACTGGATACAATTAGAGAAGGTGTCAATCAGAAACGCAGGGACCCTTTTATTGCTCATCTGTCAGAGGCTCGGATGCAGACAGGGCATGATGGGCCGGCATCGGAGATGACCTTTTCTGGCATCCACATGTATATGAGCCACTTTCTTCTTTTCTGGTCAGTTCTGTTCTTTTTCTTTACTACTTTTTATGTGGAACGGGAGTGCTCCGCACCCTGTCAGGCTTATCTTTTCAGGGCTGCGATTGGCTGATGCATCATCAGACGGCAGTGAGGGACAAATCTGCTAATCTTTTTAAATGACATTAGAGCTCATGCAGAGCTGCATGGGCACGTTTGAGAAGGAACACCATCAGAAAAATGACTACCATGGATGACGTTCACCATTATTAAAAGGAACAGCAGCATGCTCTCCATAACCAACCCCCATTCCTTTTTTTCCTTTTATTGTATTTTGCATGAGCACTTTAAAAACTAAACAAGTGTGAAAACGATCACTTATTAGAGCAATTTGGGCTTGAGAGTCCTTGACAGTGTGAATAAACGGCCTGATTTGGCTTAACAGCAGTAATCTTTGAACATTGGGGTGTCTGCACATGGTGAGATAATCAATTTCTGACACACCTAAAGAAAACAAGCATTTTCTTTCCTTAATTGGGCTATTATAAGTGTATGAGGCATAGACAAATGAGAAAAGCATTTTTTCATCGCTGACTTTTGGGAGGAATGTGTTTGTTTCCCTTCAGTTCCTTTGCTTTTTCTACTTCAATAGAAGAAAACATTTTTTGTTCTTTTTCTTTTTTTTGGAGGGTAGGGTGGGGGGGGTTGTCTGGAGAAAAACAACAGACCACAACACAATGGCTCCAAAACAAAAGACTCTGCCCAGTCGCACATGTATATATTTTTATCCCAGTGCGCTAAGCTACGGTTCGTTCCCCTGAGTCTTGCAGTAATAATATGTGTCATTATCCACGAGTCCGTATACGTTCATGACTGATATGTTAACAGCCTTGACTGTAATCTCCAATAATTATGTAATGGTGAAGTGGATAAATTTGTTCAAAAATTAATGATTGATTTGATATACTGCCTTGGAGATCAAAAGTGCATGCAATCATGCATATGTATTTAACAAACGGGTACATGCCCCTACACCTGGAGCAATTATAATGTGATTCCATACATGATGTTCTGCTGCTGGATCCATCCACTGGTGTGACCGACTGATCATGTGACATCAGACAGAATAGTTCACTCAAGAAATATGTCATTCAAGGTGTCTGTTTATGGTAATCAAATCATCAGCAATGTTTTACTCCTAGAGCATATTTGTATGTTTAGGTATTAAAAAACTGTCAATCTATCTCTGTCAGTTTTTCTATGTATCTATTTGCCTGACTATCTGATTATCTGTTTATCCATTTTCCTGTCTGGTCTGGTCTGGTCTGGTCTGGTCTGGTCTGGTCTGTCTGTCTGTCTGTCTGTCTGTCTGTCTGTCTGTCTGCCTCTATCTATCTATCTATCTATCTATCTATCTATCTATCTATCTATCTATGTCTGTCTGTCTGTCTGTCTCTCTCCTATCTATCTATCTGTCTATCTATCTATCTGTCTGTCTGTCTGTCTGTCTGTCTGTCCTTCTCTATGTTAGTAGCTGTGTCTATTTATCATTAGGTATATTTGTCAATCCATTGATGTCTGTTGGTCTTTCTCTCCGTCTGTTTTTAGTAACTGATTTACCTTGCATTTGGTTTGTTTGATTTTTCTTTGCTTTCAGTCTCATTCATCTACATCAAGGCCTTCTTTCAGTTTGGAGATTGAACTGCAGCCAGCCTTTACCACTTAATCAGGGGGTTAATACCACACTCAGTGATGGTGGTGTGTTGGACATATTGAGATGTCAACCCATTTACAAAGTGTGCATAGGAAATTACAGAGGTCCTGTGTCATTTACACTCTATCTGCTCCCTGATGCTATAAAACCGAGAAGGGTGGAATCTAGGAGGGAGGAAGAGGTGTTCATCAAACCAACAGCCCTCCAATCTTGGAATGGCCAGCGCCCTGTCTTTTTCCCCTACTTTCTTTCCCCCTCTCCTCCACTCCCCCTCTTCCGGAACACGGAGGCAGCCGATCCTGTGAAATATAACTTGTGGTGTCGGCGGCCCGCGCACGCGCTCCAGCAATATGCTCTCACTCAATCAGATTTGCATAAGTAAGCTCTCAGCAGGCCTGCTCCACTGCCCAGGTGCAGGCCTATTTGCATATAGAACTGTGAGAGGGCTCCCTAGAGTCACTTTAGACTCCAGTGGCTGCTGAGTGAGCTTACGGGCCGCGGCACTGGAGATGAAATTTGAATTAAAAACCTTGGCCGTGCTGTTTTTTTTTTTTTTTTTTCCTTGTGCAAAGGGGGGAAATGGGGCCGACGAAGAGGCACGTAGGCATTGAGCTCGGAGACAGATAGATGGGCCGGGATGGGTGGGGGTAGATGGATGACTGGACAGAGGAAGCTGGATGGGCCGCTCAGAAAGGCACGGTGAATCTTAACGTGGTGTGATTTTGACTTATGTGTTTGCCATGAGCTTGCTTGTTGGTCATACATCCCCCATCAGCGACTTTATGAAGTCATAGTGAGCGGATGTTTTGTAATGTAATTTAAGGTTATCTTCGGAGGCATTACAATATGAGGTGTTGTTTGAATTTTTTTCAATGTATTTATTCACGTAAACTCAAGCGCACACTACAATACAAGACTAAATCTTTCTCCTTGTTTTAAGAGACAAATGCCTGATCTTTAAGCACCGAACCATTTATGCAAAACTATATATATATATATATATATATATATATATATATAATTTGTTTTTTAATTTTATATTTTAGTTTTAAATATTTAAAAAAAAAAAAAAAAAAAATCCGTTTTAGTCTTTGGGAGTTTTGTTGTTGGATGTAATAATGAACATAGCAGTCGTCATTTACTCCCGACATCTGAGCCGCTGAAGACGCAGTGAATTACCTTTGTTTTTGAAGGGAATGCGCCCCCCGATCTGCCTAAATGCGTTTATGTTCGCGCAAATCATTCGTGATCCAGCTTCACTTACAGCAGAAGTGAGTACACTGAAAAAAAAAACTTGTTGGATTAACATAAACAAAATATATACATCGGTTGCACATAATAAAGTTATGTTTACTCAACATGATTTATATATGTTAAATGAACATGATTTATATATGTTCAAGCTACATAATTTAGGTTTGTTAAATGAACATGATCCATACATGTTAAAGCTACATAATTTGTTATACAAACATGATTTTTATGTTTTTCCATTCATATATGCAATGGTTTCAAAAAAACTCACCTGGTTCTAAATGTTTATAATACTATAGGCTGGCTTTCCTTAAATGCATTTTGAACATCTACTGTACTTGTCTTAGCTACAACATTAACAACATTACTACTGTACTTTAAAAAGTAGTAAGACAAGGAAAACATTTCTTGAATTAAATCACTGTATTTTTAACATTGCAATTAATTTTTCACAGAGTATTGGATACAGAAATACAGCCTTCTCTGTGTGAAGTTAAAAATAGCATAAATTTCATGAACAATAACAACATATCCACTGTCATTGAGTACAAAATGAGACACCATCAAACAGGTGTAGTGGAAAAGGTGAACAGTAATGACGAGCATTAAGTAGTCCAAAGCTTCCCTTGGCGATTTTGTTTTCAGTTTTAAAAGCAGTAAGACAAGTCAAATCACTGTATAATTTTAACAGTTCAATTAATTTTTCAGCATATAGGATGAATGGATGATTATGAACTATGACATTTCCTGTCAATAGACCAGATCAGATACAGTAAAATGCAACAATTCACCATCAAACAGGTGTAGTGAAAAAAGATGAACAGTAATGTGTAACAAGTAGTCCAAATTTTTCACAGAGTATGGGCTACAAAAAATAAGCTTTCTCTGTGAGAAGTTAAAAAAAGCTTAAATTCAATGAACGAATTAAGAAAAACAAAATGAGGATGCTTGACTTATGGTTTAGTAGTGCCAATCTACTGGAAACTGCTACTGAGCACCCTTTACACTGCTACATTCACTAGAGAGGGAGACAGGAAAAAAAAAATTAATTAATTTATAGAGAGGAATATTTTAAAGACAAAATGTATTTTTGTATAGTTACAAAAATCATGATCAAATATAACTGCAGTATACTGAAAGAAATACTCACCACTACTATAGAGCCTTTGCCAATCAAATTGCACATGAATAGATGAGTATCAGATATCTGTAAAATATTAAAAACAATGCATTAGTTTTAAAGCAATAACATTTTCTCAGAGGTAGTTAAAGGAAAACGCCACTGTTTTTCCATATTCCAATATGTTTTCCCCTCAATTTAGACGAGTTGATACGTACCTCTCCCATCTCAGTGCGTGCACTTAATCGCTCTAGCACGCAGCACCACTATGCTAGCGTTTAGCTTAGCACCATTCATTCCTTAGGATCCAAACAGAGATGAATTTAGAAGCTACCAAACACTTCCGTGTTTTCCCTATTTAAAGACATTTACATGAGTAGTTGCACGAGTAAGTATGGTGACACAAAATAAAACAGGGCGATTTTCTAAGCGGATAAAAATTATAACTATAATATGGCGGAAGAGCACTTCACTTCGACCTCGTGCAGTAATATCATCACTCCTGAAAACTCCCCCTCTCCCTCTAACTTCCATCAATAGAACCAATATTACCGCGCCGAGGTCAAAGTACTGCGAGGTACTCTTCCGCCATACATTATAGTTATCATTTTTTATCCGCTTAGAAAATCACCCTGTTTTATTTTGTGTCACCATACTTACTCGTGTAACTACTCGTGTAACCGTCTTTAAATAGGGAAAACATGGAAGTGTTTGGTAGCTTCTAAATTCATCTCTGTTTGGATCCTAAGGAATGAATGGTGCTAAGCTAAACGCTAGCATAGTGGCACCTCACGCGCTAGAGCGATTAAGTGCACGCACTGAGACGGGACAGGTACATATATCTAAGTTGAGGGGAAAATATATTTGAATATGGAAAAACGGTGGCGTTTTCCTTTAAGGCTCCCTAGAATTCAGCATATTTCCTTCTTAATTTTCAAATTAAACTGATAAAACCTTTTTAGTAACACTTAAGAATGTTTTCATTAGTGGACAGTATTAGAATAAGGATCAGCTAACATGAGAAAAAAAAAAAAAAAAAAAACACCTTTGTTACAGTATTTAAGCTAAAAAAGTCATTTATTGTTTGTTAGTTCGATGTGCATTAACGTTTACAAATACAACTTTTCATTGAGTGGAGGTAATACATTAAAAGACATGAAAAATAAGCCAGTTATCAGGTCTTTCAACAGTAAAAATGACTGTAAATCAAGACTGCACTAACACAATGAATGGAAGAAAAAAGCAACACGCAAAATGTCAGAATATGTCCGCCTTCGAAATAAAAAGGCCAATCGTCGCGTTACGTAGCTTGAGGCTCCATTTGCCTGAGACACTCACTTTGGCTGAGCCGACCTGAAGATTAACGCCATTCAGCATAAGACACAACATCTTTAAGACAAAGCGTGTAGGATTTTGGTACGGATTTAAAATACGTTACTAAAATTTGAATGTTGGCAAGCATTTTATAAGATTTAAACGATCTGTAACATACCCTCCCCCACCTCAAATTAGTTGGCGCCACAAATCACTCCCTGAGGCATAACTAACGGTATTACTCCCCATACACAGAAAAAAAAATGTGTATACTGCTTGAATGATTGTACACAATAAAAAATAAATAAATAAATAAATAAATAAAAAAGCCCGTTAATATACACGTCATGGTTAACCACCTTAACGTTAAACATTAGCACTAACTTTGCATCTCCGTCGGGTTGCTCGATAAAATCAGTACATAAACTTTACCTCAGTGAAAAAAAAAAAAAAAAGAAACGCCTTCAAAGGGACTAACGTTAATAACTGTTTCTCAAATGGCATTTCAGTTCAAATTTTTAATTACCTTTTCACTGTTGAAATCCACCGCGATGCACCAGCTTCCAGCTCCAAAGCAAGAGAGAAAATGGCGGACTGCAGAGCAGTTAATTAGTTTTCCTTGCGCGGGGGCGGAGTTTCCAGAGAAAACATAACTAAATTATTGCATTTCAACATGATTAATTCTAAAAAGTTGAACATCCTTCAACATTTATTGAATGACACAAGACTAAAATATGTTTAGATGAGAAACATAAATTAATCATGTTGGAAATACTAAATTCATTTTTGCAAATGCAACAATCCCCCATTGTCATTTTTTTCAGTGTATAAGGGTTTTTTTTTTTGTTTTTTTTTTTAATGAATCATTGCAATCACTATTCCTAATAATGTGCTAGTTAGCAAGTTTCGCGGCTAAAGTAAACAGTCTCTCAGAGCACAGCTCGTCACCACCATGGAAGAGAGGGGCGGGGTCAGCAGAGCTCATAAGCATTTAAAGCAACATGCAAAAAGTGGGTTGATTTCTGCAGAGCTGATTTTGACGAGGGAAAAAGGGTGTTTTTTTTTTTACTCTACCATTGAGAAATTTTAACCAAAGTATGTTATAGACTTTTCATTAAGACCCTAAAGAATCATATCAACTTGTAGGAAATGGGCATCTGATGACCCCTTTAAGAAATGTTACCTTGGAAGCTAGCTGAAATAACATAAGCTCAAGAAATTATTTTATATTTTATTTTATTACAGTTACCATTTATTTTATGTCAAGTATTTTTATTATTATTTTTAATTATTTTATTTTTAGTTATGCATTTATGTAACATATCATATCAAAACACCAAAACAAGATGTTTTTGAATGAGCTTCGGTCTTGTAGTGTGACTTTTTTTAAATGTATTTATTTATTTAACAGTTTATTTATACTGCTGACAGTAGCATTGTTAAGAAAACATACTTTTTTGGGATGTTGGTCTGCTAAATGGGATATTTGAAAGACTATTGCATTTCCATATGGTGTATAATGAGTACATAAAACAAGCTGCTTACTATTCTAGTTTGAAGGGGTTTGTATGTCATACAGTTATTGTAATGAATGGCAACACTCAGATTGTTTCAAAGACATTGGAACTGCATAATCTGGAGGTCAATACATATGACCTTCACACAACTCCACCTCTAAACTGATTGCTAGAAATAGTGTGTATCTGTTTAATGCTAAATTATTCAGAATTTATTCAAAAAGTGGAAGAAATGGTAGATATGAAACATTGATCAATTTCAAACCGCAGAACGTATTTAATCTGTAAATAAAGAAAAGAAAAAACAGCCTGACCTTTGAACGGATGCTTCAATTTGATTGTGGCCTGGGGTCAGTTATCATTTATCAAATTTCTTTTTCAGGGTTTTTTTTTGTTTTTTTTTTTGGAGACCTGGGGACTCTGAAGGTGCTAAAAAAAAGAGTGCTGAGGGTCTGTGGAAATGTTCAGAGAAAGATTTTATGCAACTGGATTGACACAACCTATATGCAGTCTATGAATTTCATGTACAAATATTGACTATATTCAAGCTGAACATGAAAGGATGGATGGGAAAAGGTGCATCCACACCGCAAGCTCTTTATTTTGCATGATTGCCATGTACAGTATGGGCTATATTCAAACTGAACATGAAAGACTGGATGAAAAAAGATGCATCCACAAGCTCTTTATTTCGCATGTATCAAAATTGCAAACATCTGACCAGTCGGCCCTTATCTGTGTGGCCAGATAGCATCACAAAACAGGCCTGTAATGGGCACGTGCTCCATTTGATAATCCAAAAGCTTGTCCGGAGATGGGATTTATTTATTTTATATTTTCCAGGGCCCAGGCTGGGAGCTTATGGTCTGGAGAGAGCAAGTGAATTACCTATACACAGGAAAGGCATTTTGGTCCCTGTGCTCCTCAGACTGGGTTAACATTATGGCTTCCATTCTGCCCCTTGCCTTGTTTTTGATTGATACTTTTCAATTACAGTCTCTTCAACCTTCCCCCCTTCCAGCCAACATTCAAAATGCTTTTTCTCCCTTACGTCTGTGATAACTTCAAACATTTAGGGGGTTACAGGAGCACCAGTAACCCTGTTTAGCTGGTGCAGTAAATTGGTTCCATGTTCAACATAATAGCAGTGACAGGGTTTTGCTAGGGAAATCAGTCCAGCAAAGGGACATGCCAATGATAAGACATCCAGCTTTGAAATTCTATTTCTTGGTATCAGAATTAAATCTGGACGTTATATTTCTTTGCCAGCAAGGCACTCTGTAGTTGCCTCCGTCGATGCTATTTGATCATTGGTTGACAACTAATACTAACCCAGCCTGTCCTGTCCCTTCCTTTGGCTTTTTTTGGGAGAGAGGTTTGCTTTTTTTGCAATGTTTAATCAAAAAAATCTTTATTTTAAAGTCATGAATTGTGTTGTCTCTTCTTAGTGGACGTGGAACAACTTTTGAAGATAGTCATCCTGTAGGAATCTCTTCACTGCATAAAATCCTATTTTTAACAGGTATTTGTATCTTATTTTCCAGTAAAATTATAATATAATATAATATAATATAATATTATATAATATAGAATAAAACAAACTAATTTTACTAAGGAACCCATAGTGCTTGTTGTACACAGGGCTTTTTAAATATAAATGAATATAAGCCAGTGCAGTAAAACAAAATGTGCTTATATTAATCTGTCGTCTTTAAGTAAATTTATCATATATACATACGTTTATATATGCATACGTTTTTTTTTTTTGTTGTTGTTGTTCTTGTTGAACTTTGCGTTGTTATATTATATTGTAAACTCATTATGAAGTGAAATTGCTTAGTGTTGCTTACTGAAAAAGTGGACTCCAATAATGTGTTTTGCAGTGTTCTTGTTAAACTTGTTTTTTTTTTGTTTTTTTTTTGTATTATAAATTTATAAAAGTCCCAAACCCTGCCTAAAGATTGGTGTAGAAACAAACACTTAGAAATTGTTAAATACATTTCAGAATTCTTTCCAAAGAAACCACAAGTACATTGAGTTAAAGAACATTTTGAAAAAAAAAAAAAAAGACTAAAATAGAATTTCTTGTAAAATGCACAGCAACAAACATTTAATTACAACTTAAATATTTTTTATTGATATTTTTTTTAATTTAATTTTTTTATTCATCTTATTTTTACCTGTTAACAAAATCATGATGGTGACAGATGTGGAATCATGAAACCTGCAGTTGCCTCAGAGCAACTTGCCAATTCTTATAAGAAATAGCCTCCAAAAAGTTATGCCACATCTCGAAATTTACAGCCTAAAGTGTTCTAATCCTTAGCGGCACCAAAGCGTTCTGTGCCCTAATGCCATTAATTATCATTTCCAATTGGATAGTTTCATCTGTGTCATCCCCAGCTGTTTCATTAGGCCAACATTTTCTGGGAAAGATTCCCTCTCGCTCGCTCTCTGACTTGCTGTGCGTCCCTCACCAATTCACTCCTCCTAACAAATGCGCCCCATTCGCATCAATTGCTCAACTTGGGGAAGTTGTGGTCTGGGATTAATACGTGTTAAGTATGTGAAATGTGTCTTCGGTAGGTTGCGTATGATGTCTCACCATAATATGCACTTATTTATAGTGCATGTTACTTAATCTTAACAGTAGAAATGGTGAGGAAATACTTCATATAGCATCTCAACATTGGTAACCCGCTGGGTTGGTGCTTGTGTTTTGCTGTATATTCGAGATGCCCGTGTTCATACTGTACGCAGGGACAGACTGACGGATGTATTTTGAGGGGATTAGGGATTCCAGGCATGTTCAGGGAGGTGGAGAGAGAGCTCCTCCTCAGTTCACCCTGACATTGTGAGTGTCAGCATCAGATCACTTTAATCAGGCAAGGGATATGCATGATAAAACGGATAAGGGACTTTAATCAAAAAAATTCGCTGGTCTGGAAACGTGACACACTCCGACAAGCACGCCTCATCCCTGCCGCACCCCCGTGTCACTGCCAGGCGTGGGCTCGTCATGAATATGCATGGCAGGAAGGCAAGGTACCACATTAAAATGTGCTATTGTTTGTTCAGCTGCACGGCCACCAGAAGAAATAACCAACAGAGGCGTACAAGATAAGTTTGCTAAAATCCATCAGAAAATCCCATAATTACGCACTCTCAAACTTAGATAGACAAACACAAGGAGGTTCACGTTCTCTGCCTTGCTTTGACCCAATGTGTTGGTATCATGGTGCTTTGATATATTCAGTAGTTCTGAATAATTAGCATATTAAAATAATGTAGATTGTAGAAGGTACTCGAAGGATTGGCTAATGTCAGAACTTACTTCAAGTATTTGGTGAAAGTTTTATTTGTTATTAATTCCTGTGTATCCATCAAGTGCAATTTTAAATTTTGCCATGTGTAATTAATATGTAGTTTTAATTGTATATAAAATAATAGAAATTTGTGTATATATACGTAAATGTAGTTATATATATACTGGGTAAATTTATATATATATACACACACACACACACAGTGAATGTATATATACATATATACTGTGTGTGTGTGTGTGTAACTTTTGTTATATATATACCATGTTACATATATACCATGTAGATAGCTTGATATTAGGTTGAAAGTTTTATGTTCTATTTACATTATAGATGACAGTTTTCTTGGTGACCTACATGTATAGAGAAGCTAGAAAGATAAACACAGTTGTCTTTGATGAAAATCAGTCTAAACAGCCGTAAGAGCAGATGTAAACTGACAGCTCAGTGGATTCCATGCACAAACTCACACATCAACGTCAAGCTAATGAAGTATGTTTAAGTGCCATTGATGTGCTAAAACAGTGACATGTGACTGCCTCTTGAGCAGTTGTAATTAATTAGCTTACACGAGTTGTACGATGCCAGCCATATATGTATCGCAGATGGTCTTCAAAAAAACCATGTCTATCTCTTTATAGTACCGAGTAAAAAAAATAAAATAAACCTTCATTACAACTGATTTGTATTGTGTTCACATATCTTACTACTTTAATGTGGAGCGGTAAAGAAACAATTGTCTCTTTGATTCTGGACTTTATGTGCATATTTTGTTTTGATGTGTCTGTCAGGGTTGACTGCGATTCACAACAGTGTCGGAGTGTTCGACTGTTTGATTGTTTACTTGAGGAAATGTTAGTTCATTTAAAGGCTTTTTTTCGCGGCCGAGGTTTGTGTGTTTGTTTACTTTGGCAGTCTTCAAAGTGATTGAATATGCAAAGCAATTTTTGGTGATTATTTTGTGCTAATTCGAAGGCCTCTGTCTTTTGTGCCTAGCCAGTTATTGGTTCACCCTCCTGAACAAATCCCTAGAATTCAGAGGATCGTCATTTGGAGGGAAGGGAGCTTGTTAACCTAATGATTAAGTTTAACCAGGCCTTGAAGAATATATGGATGTGGTTCAGCTGAGCAGAACTGAGTAATGGGTTGTAAATGAGGGGTGTTGGAAAGGGAGGGTTCTTTGAATATGGAGGTGCTGCTCTGTGCAGGTCAAGGAGCTTCCAAAAATGACTCCCAAAAATAACCTGGGTGAGAGGGAAAGGGATGAGAAAACCAGAGCGACGAGGAACTGATTACGATCTCAGCAAGAGACGTGCGCTAGTTTCTCTCTATTTTCTGCATTTATCTCACTAAACGAAAAGTGCTGTTCAAAATAGTCATTTCATTGATTGAAGTTTGTGAGAGTAAAATAATGTGTAATAACAATCTTAGCATTGCGATTTATGCCATCCCACTGTTATATTACTATATTAGCTTAAGCAAACAACACTACATGCATCTATTATTTAACATATTATGTAATATTTTAATGTCCCTATCATATATGTTCATATATTGGATTAAAAACGATGGAAGTTATACTAGTAGTTAGATTTTATCACAATCAAATGAAGGGATGCATTCAAACACTAACTTTTAATATTCATTTTCATTCATTTGTATTTGCTAGTGTTATTATTTAATTATTACAACTACTATTATTTTCTAGTATTAGAATTAAGTTAATTAGAAGAGTTTTATTAGTTAATATTTCATGTTTTTTCCAGTATGTATCCTCAATTTTGCTTCCCATTCTGTTAGTTTTTTTTTAAATCCCTTTGGATTTTAAGAAAATGTTGGTCCTTAATGACATCATGCTCTAGGAAGTAATGTTATTTTGGTAGGGAAAAGCTTAACATCAATAAGTATTATCAGTGGATATAATGAATTTTTTTTTTTTTTTTTTTTTTTTTTCAAAAAACATCCTGAAGACGATATGATGATATTTACATGTCAGAAAATTTGTGAAAAAAGTCAAAGATCTTATTTTTAGTGTTAGATTCCATCTTTCTATAAATAATTCTGTAAAAGTTATTCTGAATAATTTCTAAGTGTTTAAATGTTAAGTTTATACAAATTCTTTAAAAATCACAACAGAAACATTCCTTTGTTTTGTTGTTTTTTGTTTGTTTTTTTGTGTTTTTAATTCTTTGTGTTGTTTATTTTATTTATTTTTTTGTTGTTGTTTTTGTTTTGGTTTGGGTTTTTTGTTTTGTTTTGTTTTGTTTTGTTTTGTTTCAACAGAGATAAAATTGTACTGGAATGCCCCGCCTAATAATTGATGGATTGTGGACTATGAATAACTTAGCTTTGTATTTTCTCTCACAATATCAATAAAATGCATACATGTTTCCTCTATATATTGATCCTTGTAAGCTCATGTCAGTAGGATATTGTATATTAATTCATTGCTGAATCAGGTTTGCTTTGGGAAACTTCTGTTTCAGTTACTATTCCTGGTCACATCAGAGCACACATGACCTGATAAAATCTACTAAATTCATAAAGCCCATCAGATATGTTTAGATCTTAGCTTAAACAATCTATAATCACCAGTTACTACATCTGAAAGGATTTGTGGTTTATGTTTTGAGCCACTGCAGGTATAAAGCCAGCTGAATGTGGAATGATCTCAGGAGATACCCCTCACCGCAACCTGTCATTGACACTTTACCCACAATTAACCAAAATAAAAAGAGAAAACCGTGAACAAAGCAGAGACACGTTCCTAAACACTGGTGCCTGTGTTGAGCTCGGGTGAGCGTGTGGATACTGTCGAGTGCTGCTGTACATCGGGTTCGGAGGGCAAGCGCTCTGAGTGAAATTACAGCCGCTGGTCAGACCTGTTGCAGGGAGTTTGTTACAGAAATGGGTCCTACAGTGGAGGGGGAATATTGAACGCTGAAGAAAGGGATACAGCGGCAGAGGATGTTTGCTGTAATACCCAGGCCAAGTTCCTCCACTCTGAAGTGGACAGATCAGATGCAGACGAGATTAGATTTCCTTTAAAAGCCTTTCCCTCGCGCTAATGGCTTGAGGCCTCTCGCTCAGAGGCCAGAGTAAGGTCAGTGGCATGGAATTGAATGCCCTCAGGATAATCTCGCTTCTCACATCCCAAAGCTAGGAAAGTGACACAGGATTTAAATTGGCAGAAGTGTGCATACATATTGAGATCTCAGTGATGGCAGGTTAAACATGCGTATTTGGGGAGAAAAAAGACTGTTTGGAAAATGCATTGGGTTTGTTTAGCATCTGCGAATGCTTTTTGCCTTAATATTTGGGGAAGTTTGCTAAAGAGTTGCTGTAGATGAGGACTGTTTGAATTGGTCTTTTAAAGTGGCCAGGACTGATCAGCTTTCAAATACCCTCGCTTGAGGTTGTGTCTGAGGTTTTGCTTGTATCCTTGGTTTTCATCCAGGTGAGTGTGATTGGATATTGTGGCATAGTGAATATTCAATGATTATTTCTGGTTTAATCTCAAATCATGAATTGCCCCCAGAGTTTCTTAAGATATTCAACCCACTCTTATTATAAGAAGTGTTAATCTATGTAGTCTATGTAGTTAATCTATGTAGTATGTATTAGTATGTAGTCATGCAGATACACTTTTGAATGTTAAATGCTGCTGTTCATCACTGTTCTGCGTAGTTTTCAAAAAATGTGGGTATTATTTTTTTTAAGCGTTGTACTCTTATTAAATGTGGAATATCTTAATGTTATGTTAATATTGCTACAAAATGTTAATTATATTAAATTAAATCACACACACACACACACAAACATATATATATATGTGTGTGTTAATGTTTTTATTTCAGTGTTGAACAGCAGCATTTAACTAAATATGTTGTTATAAAAAGCAAAACACTGACATTAGACAAATCGTAGACAGACAAATCTCCTACAAGTTGAGTCACCTTTATTTATATAGTGCTCTATACAATAACAGAATTAATGATGCAAACTTCATCAAATATGAGACAAATTTATATTCTGCTCTAAAGCAGCTCTACTATTTTATTTTCTTTTATTTCTGGACTTTCCAATGCTAAATATGCTAATTTGCAGCAGTTTTGTCATGCTACATCACTGAAAAAGTTGCTTGTTACTCTTGAGCTGCTGTCATACTATTGAAAAAGTTATCTTTTTAGTTAGCTTTGTAGTTTGTAATGTTGCTATTTTTAAAGTCATTTACTTCTTAACAGTTACCTCCTAATTACTTTGTCTAAAGGTACATGCTGAATGTTATGCTTAAATAACTAAAACATGTTTTTGACCTTATCTTTAAGTAAATGAAGACTTCAAATCAGATACTTTTCCCTCCCATTATGCATATTATGTGAAGCTACTGTGTGCCTCCAGAATTCAGTATATAGTCAAGGTGTCATGCATACAAGCTGTTTGTTTTTGTCTGTGCCAGAAACCTTTCACATCACGTTATGCATAATCAACCATTTATAACACATTGTCAATGTTTTTTTTAGTTCTGTCCACGACCTAGAGCAAACATGATATTTGCCATCAAATACGCTGACGAAAATCAAATGGGCAACAGTTGGTAGAGAGCAACCTCAAAGTGCCCTTGTGCATATGCTCGCTGAGGCCTCGGAGAACTGTAAGTTAATTTCTGATATGGAGCTTCTTCGGTGGTTGAGTCAAACGGCTGGTCTGATTGACTATTGTTGAAGTTAAGAGACAGGGGGCATTGAGTATTTTATCATCTTTTTACAGACAACAGCACTCGCAAACCGAATGTTTGGGAAATTACAATTACTTTTAATCCTTCAAGTTCAGCCAGGCAATTTTCTTTTTGAGGAATTATTCCTATTTCTTGCAGAATTCTCAGGTGTCCCCTCAACTTTTTAAAAGACAGATACCCACGGTTTATTGGCAGGAGTTATTCATTTAATAAGGGTTAGTTTCAGAAGCACTTGTATAAATCATTTAGTTAGAATTAAGTCCTTTCATCCACTCTCGAGATTAGAAAGTCATTCATGAATTATTTGAAAGAAAATATGAAAAACTTCAATGCAAACACGAATAACATAACCAAAGAGAAAAGTTAAAAGCCTGCAAGAATTTTGACCAAGTTTGACATTATCTTGACATGCAGACTTCAAATTTCTCTCATTTGTGTCCTTTGGAGATAGTTGTTTTTTTTTTTTTTTTTTTTGTTTTTTTTTGTTTTTTTATTCTGTTATTGTCTTGTAATGGCATTGAATAGATTGTGTGACTGTCTGAGATGGTTAGAATCACATTCATACTTACAACTCACAAAAACACATCATTTAAAAACACATGCTGGACCAAGTAAGGAACATCTAAGCCCCATTTTAGATGGCATGGCTAATGATAAATCATTTGAAAATAGAAGAGTGGGGAAAATATGGGAGACCAGAGCAAGTCATACACTTTTTTTTTTTTTTTAGCCAGTGAATATTTCTCAAGATAACTGTATTTATTTATTTTTTTTTAGCTGTAAAACATTTTCACTGTTATTGCTCAAAAAAAAAAAAAAAGATACAGCTCATTGAACTTCTGTGTATATATACCAGGGCAAGTTGTCACAATGCAAATTTCCATTAAATAGCATATTATACACCAGGACTATTATAATTAACTAAAACCAAAATTAAAAATAAAACCATTAAAAAACATGTTAAATGTTAACTGAAATAATAATAATAATAATAATAATAATAATAATTCTGTTAGTTGCCAAAGAATGTTTCTCTTTTTAATTTAGCTTAACTTGATCTACTAAACTAACAAAAACTGAAATAAATATTAATAAAGATTATATAGACCAATAAAAAAACTACACAAATTAAAAAAAAACACACAACAAAAGTACTAAAATTAAACTAAACTAAAATTAAAGCAGAAAATATAAAAGTAAAAACTGATTCAAAATATTCATAAAAACTATTGCCTAATAGTATCTGTAATGATAATAAAATAACAATGTTATAGACTTTTCAGTACAATAGTAATCTATAATCAAACCCATAATATTTGTGTATGTGTGTGAAGCATAACCCACAAAAAAAATATTACTAGAATTAATTAAACATTACATTATTTCATTTTATGCTAAATTGTATAAAATTATCAACACATGAAATATGTGGCAACCTATCGTTGATGCAAAATATGCTGAGAATAAAATTTCAGCTCTTTTTAATTTACAGAATGTTATTATTCGAAATCATTTTTCCTTGTTTAATTTAAGAAATACTAATGCATAAATGTCATAAAGAAATATCTTTGGTATCTGAAGTACTTACTTGAGATGGGAATCTGCAGTGACTGACGTCCTGAACTGCACATGCCATTGCACATTCATTCTGCTGCCCACCAGGATCTCTTTCAGAGCGCCCGATTCCCCTGCAGTGGAGCTCATACCACTGGCGCGATATCTGTGGAACCAGAAGGCACCTGAAGTCTCTCCAGCCAGGCCCTGGATCAAAGTCAGCTGACCCGTTCCAAATGCACCCCTGAACCATGCATCAAAATAGCGCCGCAGCCAGTAGCTCAGTGGGCATGGGGCTCGGGCCGCGGGTTGGCCTGTGCCAGTGCAGGCCTGGGTGAACACGTCAGATTGATTTATGTGACGTGTGGCCCACCCTGACCCCTGTTTGTGGGCAAGCCGGCTGAACCGTCTCCCATGGCTGGTGTCCACCTGTTCTCTGGTCTGAAATATCCCTCTTCGTGCTGGGCAGGGGCGATGCCAGCAGCTCCAGGGTCACTGATCACTATTCAGATTAGGAGTGTAAGTTCAGGTTAGAAAATGTGCTTGAAGTATTTTTTTTTTTCTTGATTCCATCAGGAGGACATTAACAAAGAAGAATGACCACAGGAAAGCGCTTTTCTAGCCCTTTACTATAGCAACTATCCTGAGGTGCGTCAAAGGATCTCTCCAAAATAAAGTTGGACTGATAAATACTTAAATAACAGCAATATATGTTGCTTTTACTTCATTTTGTCAGAACGCTGATCCTTTTCTCTCACAGAGTGTGTAGTTATGACATCTACCAGCTGGCAGTGTTATTTCAGTGTAAACCTGTCAAAAGTTTAAAAACATGATTTTTAAATATCTTTAATGAAGACTGTCCTGCTCTTCAAGGCTGCATACAGTAAATAATGCAATATTATGAAGTAGTATTACAATTCAACATAACTGTTTTCTATGTGAATATATTGTAATTTATTCCTCTGATCAAAGCTGGATTTTCAGCATCTATTTTTATATCACTGTTACATGATCCCTCAGAAATCATTTTATATGCTGATTTGGTTCTCAGTTATTATTGGTGCTCAGTTATTAATAATGGTTATTATTATACTACAGTACATAATTGTTTATATACTACTATTGTATTTATTAATACTTTGAATTAGCTATTATTTTAGTTTTCAGTTTTAATTTTAGTTTTAGTAATTTTATGTCTGTCATTTTTATTTTTATTTTTTATAAATATATTTTTTTTATCTTTATTCAGCTTTTAGTACTTCAACTTAAGCTTAAATCAGTAAGTTGCTAAGCCAACATTTCTAATTTTTGTTTCAAGTCTTTCATTCAATATTTATATTTCATTTCATTTAAACTGCATTTCAAATACAGAAAATGATTTTAGTCATTTTAGTTTTAGTTAACAATAACAATGCTTTCAGGCGCTAATGGAGCCATGCTAACCAGCCAAACCCTAAGATCTGATTGGTTGATAGGAAAATTGATTCAATCAGTGTTCAGGAGTAAGTATAGAAATGCTTTTAACTACCGTAACTGTCCGTACCGTAACTGCCATTTGTACACGTCACAACACGTTGTTTGTGCATTACAGCCAAGCAAGGAAAGACAACTTTATGTAGGATTGGAAATTCAAATTCATTCAATTGAATCGTTTTTTTTTTTTTTTTTTTGGCATTTTAGGTCTGCTTGCTTCTTTTTCGAAAGAATATCTTCGAATGAAAAGCTACTATGCTGTCTATCTGTGCTCAGAAAACCTGAAAGCCTCAATTCATACTGCTGCACAAGTTACCAAGTTCCTTTTGGAGAAAAAAATAGCATTAAATAATTTGTAGTAATCTTCATACCATGATTAACTCTTCACTTCAGCATTGTCTGACTGGCTTGGTGTGATTAGTATCAATGTCATGTCCTTGTGAAAGTTTGCAGAGGATGAGAAAGTTGAGACAGTTATGAAACCTTGCTCAGGGCCGGCCTCCTCAGCGGGGGTTATAATTAGGTTGTCTTAGAGTTCCACCAGATTGTCCAAGTGGAAAAACGATGAAATTGAGAGAATCGTTGGCCATCAATAGCCAATTATAAGACTAGGACACCAGTACTTTTAAATTCTTTCACAGCACGACAATCCCAGCGATCTGATGTTTTGATCCTCAGGACGCTGCTCGCACATGTACAATCAACCGAGAGGAACACATTTACAGTCTACTAGATACGTCAAGGCAATAAAAGAAATGTAATGAACTTAATGCTTCCCGTAAAGCCACATTAAATCCACTGCAAAATTTCAAATGAAGTTCTCATGACTATCTGCTGCTGTTTTTTTTCAATTCTATATTCGAGTAGCGTGTGATTAGACTTCTGAAAGGATGAGGCAAAGTCCCTCTTTGTTTTTTGTTTTTTTTTAAATAGTTATGAATCTTTTTAAAATTATATTGAAGAATTTTACGTTTTATGTTTTTACACTAGTTTGACCCATTCAGGCTACTTTTCAGACCAGCTGTGGACATCTGAAAGTAGTAACTCAACAATTTCTACATGATTTGATCTCAAATTTCATGATTTAATTTTTTGTTTAGCTTTATTTTTGTACTATTGATTATTTTCTCATTTATTATTTTATAGTTTCCTTCTCTTCAGAGAAATAACCACTGTTCATATATTGCATGTCCTTCATAACTTCATGATGCATATTGATGTATTTAGAAACTCAAAAAAAAAAAAAAAAATACTTGACAAATCGTTTGACTTTCTGACTGACTGTATTTCTTCCTGGTTAACTGTTCATACTTCCCATCATTTTAATTCTTATCATAATTTGTGAGAACATTCGTTTTTAGGGTGTCATTACTCATGTCAAAACTGGTTGTTAAATACGGTAAGATATGATCATGTCCTGTCAAAGACCGCTTCAAATTAGACATTTCTTTTGAATTGGATATTTCTTGGTGGCCTAAATTTTAATGAACGGCACCCCTCTCATGTTTGGGGTTTGATATGAAATGGTGCATTGGCGTCCTTGATCTCCTGCAGTCATCCTTGAGGTGTTCTCTAATATGGCTGAGAGTGACATGCCTCGACAGTTAGCATTTGCACATCAATAAGGCAATGCAGAGCTTTGACCCAATTACAGGGCTGGAGATCAGTGAGGCTGGAGCTCCGGTGGGCTCGGCTGGGGAGCCTCGTGCTCAGCTTGGCAGGGTCACGGGGAGCCGGGTCACTCCGTCGGCTCTCAGTCTCGGGGTCAGCCGGTGGTCAGGAGATGAGAGAAAGCGCTGCCTTTAGCCTTTGAGTGCTGTCATCTTTTTCTCTTATCTTCCTCCCTTCATCTGCCTTTTTCTCACAGACACATGCACACATCTCATCTGCTGCTGAATATTGGGCCTCTCGCCTTTTCACACACACACACACAAAGTGTTTTCTGTGAAGAGGTAAAAGAGGCAGTGCCTTTTCAAAAAAAATTGGATGTTAATTTTATTGTATACAGTCATGGCCGAAAATATCAGCATTTTGGTAAATATGATCAAAGAAGGCTGTGAAAATTAATCTGCATTGTTAATCCTTTTGATCTTTTATTTAAAAAAAATCACAAAAATCTAACCTTTCATTGGATAATAAGAATTTAAAATGGGGGGAAATATTATGAAATAAATGTTTTTCTCTAATACACATTTGCCACAATTAACGGCACCCTTTTATTCAATACTTTTTTGAAACCTCCATTTGCCAGTTTAACAGCTCTAAATTTTCTCCTATAATGCCTGATGAGGTTAGAGAACACCTGACAAGAGATCAGAGACCATTCCTTCATCCAGAATCACTCCAGACCCTTTAGATTCCCAGCTCCATGTTGGTGCTTCTTCTCTTCAGTTCACCTCACTCATTTTCTATAGGATTCAGGTCAGAGGACTGGAATGGCCATAGCAGAAGCTTGGTTTTGTGCTCAGTGACACATTTTTGTGTTGTTTTTGAAGTTTGTGTTTGGATTATTGTACGGTTGGAAGATCCAAACATGGCCCATTATAAGATTTCTAACAGAGTCAGTCACTTATTGATTTTTTATCTGTTGGTATTTGATAGAATCCATGATGCCATGTGTCTAAACAAGATGTCCAGGACCTCCAGCAGAAATATAGGCCCACAACATCAAAAATACAGCAGTATATTTCATTGTACACATGGGGTACTTTTTATCCCTGTGTTCACCAAACCCATCTTGAGTGTTTGCTGCTAAAAAGCTCATTTTTTAGTTTCATCTGACCATAGAAGCCAGTCCCATTTGAAGTTCCAGTCGTGTCTGATAACTGAGTATGCTGGAGTTTGTTTTGGATGAGCTAGGAGAATTTTTCTTGAAACCCTCCCAAACAACATGTGGTGATGTAGGTGCTGTTTGACAATTTTTTTTAAGGTTTTCTGACCTCGAGACTCAACTATTTTCTGCAATTCTCCAGCTATGGTCCTTGGAGAGTCTTTAGCCACTCAAACTCTCCTTCTCACCGTGCATTAGGATGATATAGACACACGTCCTCTTCCAGGCAGTTTCCTAACATTTTATGTTGATTGGAAATTCTTAATTATTGCCCAGATGGTGGAAATGGGAATTTTCACTGCTTTAGCTCTTTTCTTAAAGCCCCTTCACTAATTTGTGAAGCTCAATTATCTTTTGCTGCACATCAGAAATATATTCTTTGGTTTTTCTCATTGTGATGGATGATTAAGGGAATTTGGGCTTTATTTTCCCTCCTATTTATATTTCTGTGAAACAGGAATTCATGGCTGGATAATTTCATGTTCATAATCACACTGGAGTGCTCAAAATTGTGAATATGAATGGGAATATACTTCAGAAATATTTTACTCATGAGAATTTCTAGGGCTACCAATAATTGTGTCCAACGTGTTTTAGAGAAAAACGTTTATTTCATAATGATATTTCCCCCCATTTTAAATTCTTATTATCCAATGAAAGGTTAGATTTTTGTGAATTTTTTAAATAAAAGATCAAAAGGATTAACAATGCAAATTAATTTTCACAGCCGCCTTTGATCATATTTACTAAGGGTGCCGATATTTTTGGCCATGACTGTATTAAACCGTATATAATAATGATATTATATTGTTTTAAAATGTTATTGGTTGCAATAATAGAAAATATAAGATATATAATAATTTGTAATATACAGGTGCATCTCAATAAATTAGAATGTCGTGGAAAAGTTAATTTATTTCAGTAATTCAACTCAAATTGTAAAGCTCATGTATTAAATAAATTCAATGCACACAGACTGAAGTAGTTTAAGTCTTTGGTTCTTTTAATTGTGAGGATTTTGGCTCACATCTAACAAAAACCCACCAATTCACTATCTCAACAAATTAGAATATGGTGACATGCCAATCAGCTAATCAACTCAAAACACCTGCAAAGGTTTCCTGAGCCTTCAAAATGGTCTCTCAGTTTGGTTCACTAGGCTACACAATCATGGGGAAGACTGCTGATCTGACAGTTGTCCAGAAGACAATCATTGACACCCTTCACAAGGAGGGTAAGCCACAAACATTCATTGCCAAAGAAGCTGGCTGTTCACAGAGTGCTGTATCCAAGCATGTTAACAGAAAGTTGAGTGGAAGGAAAAAGTGTGGAAGAAAAACCAAGAGAACCGCAGCCTTATGAGGATTGTCAAGCAAAATCGATTCAAGAATTTGGGTGAACTTCACAAGGAATGGACTGAGGCTGGGGTCAAGGCATCAAGAGCCACCACACACAGACGTGTCAAGGAATTTGACTACAGTTGTCGTATTCCTCTTGTTAAGCCACTCCTGAACCACAGACAACATCAGAGGCGTCTTACACTGGACTGTTGCCCAGTGGTCCAAAGTCCTCTTTCCAGATGAGAGCAAGTTTTGTATTTCATTTAGAAACCAAGGTCCTAGAGTCTGGAGGAAGGATGGAGAAGCTCATAGCCCAAGTTGCTTGAAGTCCAGTGTTAAGTTTCCACAGTCTGTGAGTCACTGCACCCGTTTACCAAGAAATTCTGGAGCACTTCATGCTTCGTTCTGCTGACCAGCTTTTTAAAGATGCTGATTTCTTTTCCAGCAGGATTTGGCACCTGCCCACACTGCCAAAAGCACCAAAAGTTGGTTAAATGACCATGGTGTTGGTGTGCTTGACTGGCCAGCAAACTCTCCAGACCTGAACCCCATAGAGAATCTATGGGGTATTGTCAAGAGGAAAATGAGAAACAAGAGACCAAAAAATGCAGATGAGCTGAAGGCCACTGTCAAAGAAACCTGGGCTTCCATACCACCTCAGCAGTGCCAAAAACTGATCACCTCCATGCCACGCCGAATTGAGGCAGTAATTAAAGCAAAAGGAGCCCCTACCAAGTATTGAGTACATATACAGTAAATGAACATACTTTCCAGAAGGCCAACAATTCACTAAAAATGTTTTTTTTTATTTTTTTATTTATTTTTTTTTTTATTGGTCTTATGAAGTATTCTAATTTGTTGAGATAGTGAATTGGTGGGTTTTTGTTAAACGTGAGCCAAAATCATCACAATTAAAAGAACCAAAGACTTAAACTACTTCAGTCTGTGTGCACTGAATTTATTTAATACATGAGTTTCACAATTTGAGTTGAATTACTGAAATAAATGAACTTTTCCACGACATTCTAATTTATTTAGATGCACCTGTATATATATATATATATATATATATATATATATATATATATATATATATATATATATATATATATATATATATATATAAAACATCAAACAGAACTGGAAAAAGCTCAGACTCTCATAATTTTGCCTCATCATTCAGAAGTCCACCACATGCCACTGATACACACACACACACACACACACATTACACTCGTCATGCCGAGAAGTGACCTGTCAGTCAGCCCATTCCCACAATCCTTCACCTCAGAGAGGAGTGGAGGAAGACTTCTCTCGGTTCCATGCCTTGTTAGATCTATCATCCCTTTAATTAATAGTGTTTTTACGGCAGCGTCTGAACTGTGTCATTTCCATTATTGGAAAACCCAACGCGATTAATGAATAATTTTCATTTTTGATCCATTATATCATGCCAGTTGATCTCTTTTCCGGGCGGCTGAATGATAGCGTCGTTTTCTGCCCCTCGATCAAATTTAATTTGGCCCTCTATTATATTACAGTGTTGCGACTGAAGTGTCAATTTTTGTCAGGCAATTAGAAGCTATAACCTGTGAAGCTAAGTTTGATAGGCATTGTAATTGGATTGTTTCAGCAATAGCTTGAAACGCTTATAGCTCTTTTTTCCTCTCGTTTCCACCCTTTTTCACTCCTTCCTGGCTTCTGATAACAACTCTTCCTATATGTGTAACTTCAGAACAAACAAAAGATGGTGGTCTAAAGAAGGAAGCTAAGAATGCTTGCCTGGCAGAAACTCCCCCCTTTGCCGCTTTCCCGATTTGCATGTATTTGCAGTACGTCTTTTTCTGCTTCTGTGGTAGATGTTTGTCTTTTCATCTTGACCCTGCAAAAAAGCATAGTACTAAATTTAAAGCTCTTGCTGGCAGAATTGTGGCCTTTGTAGGCCGTGACATAGTTGTGGAGATTTCTATAGGAAAGAAAAAGTAAAAAGTTTAAAAAGTTAAAGTAGCTAACTGCAATGAAGTTACTTAATATTATGATTTTTTTTAATAAATAAAACAAAACTAATAATCCAATTATATAGGCTATTGTATCTTATATTCATGGCCATATTTTTGCTGGGTTAAAAAAAAAAATCAATCTTAATTATGGTGACAGTATCAAACTTGTACATGTAAATTTATACTAAATATAAATTTGAATTAAATACAACAAAATTAAACACCCCCTTTTACATAACAGAGTCAAGAAGCTACAGGGAGTCGAATCATTTTTATGAATCTGTTCATCAACTGACCAAACCAAATGATTCCAGGAGAAAGAGCAATTTGTGACCCTGGACCACAGAACTATGGAAGCATATGTGTAGAAAAATTCAATTTGAAATGTAATATGCAAAATGACAATGCAATATGTAAAATGCCAATGTATTTCTGTATTTAAATTTACATTTCCCATTCTGTTGCCGAGCCCCGCATTGATGTAATGATTGACAGGTAGGGGGCGTGCTCGGCTCGGAATGCATTTTCAAATCCACAATGACTTAAACTATATTCATCGCGGGGTATTTAATGAAAATGCAATTGAAACGTCATATATGTAAGTGTCAATGCATTTAAGAAAAATAAAAGACATTTAAATCACCATTTTGCTACCCTTTTGCTGCACCTTTGACTCAGAATGCATTTTGAAACTCTCATTGCATTTTGCTACAATTATCACGCAGTATCACGATGAAAATGCAGTCCCAAGTGTCCTACCCCTAAGTCTAAATGCATTTAGGAAAAACAGCATTTAAATGATAATTTTGCTACACTTTTTGCTTGGACATGTTAAACATATCTAATCAATTTGGGTAATACATTTTCATTTCAATTTTGCAACTTATAAAGCTTTAAAATATGTTTTTAATTTGCATATTAAAACTAGTGTAGAAAATGGCAAATTTAAATTATATAATTCAATTTTCATTTTCATTTTGCACTAAATGTTACACATATGAATGGGAAAATGTTAATTTAAATACAGAAATACATTGCCATTTTACATATTGCATTGCCATTTTGCATATTACATTTCAAATTGAATTTTGCTACACATATACTTCCATACAAAACCAGTCATAAGGGTAATTTATTTATTTATTTTTAACTGAGATTTATACATCAGAATAAATAAGCTTTCAATTGATGTATGGTTTGTTAGGATAGGACAATATTTGGCCAAGATACAACTATTTGAAAATCTGGAATCTGAGCGTGCAAAAAAAAAAAAAATTAAGAAAAAAATCTAAATATTGAGAAATTCACCTTTAAAGTTGTTCAAATGAATTCCTTAGCAATGCATATCACTAATTAAAAATGAAGTTTTTTTTTTTTTTTTTTTTTTTTTTTTTTTTTTTTTATGGTAGGAAATTTACAAAATATCTTTATGGAACATGATCTTTACTTCATATCCTAATGATTTTTGGCATAAAAGAAAATCGATAATTTTGGCCCATACAATGTATTGTTGGCTATTGCTACACATATACCCATGCTATATGACCGGTTTTGTGGTCCAGAGTTACATTTAGAATGAACGAACGAACCGATTTTCTAGAATAAATCTTTTTTTTTTTTTTTTTTTTTCCCAGTGCTATATTTAGGGAACTATTCAGAATGAACCAATTCACTAGTTTGAATCAGAGCTTTCAGCACTACATAGTTGACGAAACCATTTTGGACACGCTAGACTGAATCGGATTTTTTAGCTCTTTGTAGCAGATGGAATTGGAACGATTTTGGACGAATTCCGATTCGCTGGAATAAATCTGACTTTACAAAGGTACGTGTGTGAAAGAGAGATTCGTTTAGGTGAGTTCTTTTAATTATTCTTTCAGCTCAGATATTAAAAACAGCGATGTAGCCTTTGGTTGTGCTATATCACGACTCGTTTAAACGAGTCGGTTCAACACTATTTAGAAAATAGCTGAACTACACCTCACGAAAATTAACTAACCATGGTTTTAAGCATGGTCAAAAAACAAGGGACTAGCTGTCTCGCTGAAAAATTTCCTCTCTAACACTGCCTCTGATTATTAAAAATATATTGGACAGTTTGAACAGCATACATTAAATTAGTATCAGCATTTTCATTGTGGCTCTCTACAAACAATTTATTTTCACCATGTTTAGTAGCCCATGTTTATAAGTGCACAAAATGGTCACACATGTCAGAAGTGCATTATTAGTGAGCTGGAGCGCTAAAGTGAGGTGTAGAGTCATGTTAGATGAGCTCAAGATATGCACAGTTTCTGTGATGAGAGCTGTTAAAAACCTTTGCCTTTGTCGAGTGTTCTGCCCTTTATGGCAGAAAGGAGGGCCTTTTCCAGTCAGAAAGTAAATTAGGCCTCTCATAACGGCCTATTTTTTGTCTCCCTTTCTTTCTCAGCATGACAAGAACTGTGACACAGAGTGTATTGGCCAAATTAATGAGCACTTCCTAGTAGGGCTTCAGAAACACATTAAAACACTCTTGAAATGAGCCGTGTTCAGATTTTAGCCACAATTCCGTTACATATGTGAGACCTGAGACTCCTTCAAGTGTGTTTTTGTAGACTTGGCTGTAACGGAGATACCCCCTCACGAGGAGCATCCAAATCAGAATGACAAATGCTTTATGATTTGCCCTTTCAGCTGGAAATGCAGGTGTCTTTGCTAGAAATGCACGACGGTCAGAAAAGCTGCTCCTACATGTAATTACCAAAAGATTTTTGGCATACACACCAAATTATTTTTTCTCCCTGGGTTCCCCAGGAGTCCCAGTAAACACTTTCCCCTTCCTTCACAGTAGGAGAAGTAAAATTATACATTTGGTAGAATGAATCTGAGATGTGTTTTGTTTTCATAAAACTCCTCTAAGTTTTATCTAAGTGATGTCACTTTGCATAGTTCATTTCTGTCAAGTTTGTTAGTCTGTTAGTTAATCTGTAGCTTTTTCCTTTTCCCCAGCAGCACTGCAGGCTTTACTGTAGTTGATATGTCTCTATAGACAGTCATTATTATTCATGCTTTGGCTCATAGAAACATTTGCCTATCAGACAGGCCTGGATTAACATGTGGCTTTTTAGCACCTGGAGCAGAGATGCTCTTCAAGGAGGAGCAGGCATTTGAAGGTGCTCAGAGAGCATCAGGAGAGGGGGTGGAAGTCAGTATGATTGCTTGTGCTAGATTCCCCCCCCCCCCCCAGTCCCGTCGCTCCTGGCAACACCCCGGGTGACATGGGCACTGCAGATGCCTCCTGGGACACACTGTGTCACCTCTCAGTGAAGCATCAGGCTTTTGTTTCATGTTGAAGCAGGGTTGGATAATAACGCTTGCATGTTGAAAACGCAAAGAAGAGAATTAAAACAAAATGCGGTGAGATAGTTGTTCACTTAAAAAAACAATAATAATTAAGAGGTTAAAGGTCAAAATCAAATGTGTTCAAATACAAACTGTAAGAAATCATGTGTAATTTTTCCAAAGATAAAGCCTGTTTTATTCTATTACAATCATGTTTCTTCTCTTTAACCAGAAATATGCAAAGAAAAAACCATGCTCTCATTTATTTCATGTGATTTTATGTAAGTGATGCTTTAATTGGCATACTGGATGTGTTTGTGTACCTCACACACACATACACACACACACTATATCTACCTGGTATCAGTCAAACAGGAAATGCCTTGCTTTTCGTGTGCACCTTTTTTGTGCCAGTGGAGGGCAGAATTACATTTCTGAAATTCAATCCGGCAAAGTTGATTAAAATGCAATGAGAACAGCTCTCCTGCTAATGTTGTTGATATCGAGTATAGTTCCTCCACTTTTCCTAAAGGATACACAGCCGTAACAGGCAATAATTCCACTCGCTCAGATTAAAATACACACCAAGGGCATGCTGATGAGACTGAAGACTCTAAACGTTCGGCGTGTCGTACGTACAGCTTTAAAAAGGGGTATTTGTCTCTTTAAATACGCATTTAACTGTATTAGTCAATGATAACTCGCATAATGCAACTTTGTGGCTTAATTATACGTGATAACGTGAGAGGGGAGATCTTGGCGCTGACATCTCTGACCCCAGAGCGTCTCTTTCTCGTGCCGCTCGATGATTTGTTTTTATTTCAGCATTTATCATATACTGACAGTAAACTCCAGACCCAGATCAGTTTGAATCAAAGCAAATTGGAGACTTTTACAGATCTGCAAATGTCTTTAATGATCCCCAGGCAGCGCAGCAGAGAGGCAGAGTCTGTTTGAGTGGCGTTAAAGGGAGAGATCTGGGCCTCCCCTTAGCGCCTAACCTACTGGCACTTAAGAAGCGTGTTGCATTATACCGCCCTGCATTTGCCACTTGGATCAACCAAATTATCTGACAGGAAAGAGAGAAGGTTCAAAATTGAAATTCCAGCTTGAAGCTTCATTCATTTAAACAAGGCAAACCACTTTGTGTATATTCAACTTGTGCCGGTGACATCACTGTAACACTGGCCAGGCCGGGTGTTTGTTGGGCGCCTTGAAAACAAATCGCGGCGGAGATCTGGTTGCATGATAATAAATAGAATATGCCAATCAAATTAGGGGTGTGTGTCAGTTTGGACTGTGTGGAGAGCCAGGTTCCAGTGGTGCAAACTGAGCGTATCAATAGCTCATTTTAAAGGTCGCTGGCCTCATTTGTGTATATTTGGTACTGTATGAGTTTTGAATTTTAATGAGAACAGCATTTTTTTTTCAGGAGATTGTTCAGTAAACGATATGAACACTAGGAAAACATACTGTATGTTTATGCAAATTTTGGCAGGTAAAGGTGACAGCCCTGGTAGCCAGAATGAAGATTTAATCAGTCCAAAAAAACATAATTAGTCAAAACTGGAATATTTTTTGGTATTACATTCTAACCTGTTTATTTATTTATTTATTTTTCTTAATTTAGAAAAATGTGTCCATTTCATTTTGAATTTTATTTAGTGATTTTTTTTTTTTTTAACTAAAAAGATCACACAAATCATGATGGTAATGGTTGCAAAATTTAAAAAAGAGCTCATGTAATATTTAGTTTTAGCTCCTTAATTATCAACATTTTATGAAAGTTAAACCTTTTTTATACTTTGCATAATTAATGTGAAATATGCAATCATGTTTATTTAGTTTTTTAGTGTTTAAAAAAAATCACAAATCATTATGGTAACAGGGTTGCAAAATTAAAAAAAAAAAAAAGCACTTAAAAAGTGCTCATATAATAGTTTGACCTCCTTGACATTTTATAAATGTTAAGCACCTTTTGTTCCACTTGCCATTTTTTGTAAAAGATAAAAAAAAAAAAAAACAACAACAACAACAACAAAAACTTCATTTTTAAGGTTCTGGCCCTATTTTGTACCCTATTTGTTTGAAGTGCTATCACTGTATGTGTTTTGTAATTGGTCTGCAAGTTTTAACTTAAAAAAAAAAACAACAACTCTGAACGTCATTATCAAAGAGTGAGCCATTATAGCCTTTATTTAATATGTTAAATCTCTGCTATTATAAATCTTAAATTAATAAAAATCATATTGACACTTGAGAAAATATTCAATTAGCCCCTCTGTATTATATATTCTCGCATACGATTGCGCTGAGGCTTGTTAAATTGAGATTAATTTAAAATTCACACTTACAGTGTGATCACAGATCAGAGTCTTGTTTTAATTTTCTTATTCTTGGTTACTTCACTGGAGACTTAACAGAGGAGCTCATATTTTTCAGCATTCTAAATAGACTCATGCCGACCGACTGAACAGCATTTCCAAACGCTTAAAACAGAAGAAAAAATCTGTTCAGTCGGCACAGACCTCCATCATATCATCATATCAGACTGCACAAAAGTTTACAGTTCATGCTAGGGTGATGCATTTGATAGACTCTATTTTTCTGCGTCCATATGAGTTTTAGTATTTCATATTATTATTTGGTATGGACATTTTGGATCTCCTATCTTTTTTTTTTTCTTCCCCTTGTTTATCCTTGTTCATACATGATCGCTGTTCTTTTGCTTACACAAAAATATTTCAGAGACAGTGCAATCAGTCTTACTTTGCCACACATTTCTGAATGGAGCTGCACTGATGCTTGGTAAATTTGATCTTTGTATTGCTCCTTCACAGAAGCAACCAAACATGGCACACTTTTATGACATCAGCAGAAGTATGTTAATCTTTCTTTGTGAATTATAACAAGTCATTTCTTCATTTTGCAAAAGAAGGTGTCTGGCGCGTCAGAGTGATGCATGGTTTACTCATGTAAATGTGATCTTACTCACAGTGGCACGATGACTGATCTCCAGTGCATTCTAGAAAAACAACGGCAGCTCGTTAGAAATGCGTTAAGCACACAGATGTAGCCTTTTGCCAAAGGAGACAGGGAAGGACTGAGCAGTGCGGGAAAGTGCAAAGGATCTGGCCAAGAGTATGAATTTCCATGTTTGCAGTGCCATTTTATCCCCAAAATAAAAATTCTGTCATCATATTCCCAATGTCATTTACGGATGATGCAAATTGACTTTTTGTGTGTGTGAATGGCTAAAGAAGTTTGGCAAAATGCACAACGAAAAAGAAAATGACAAAAAGCAGCATAAAAGTGTATGCCTTGTCAAGTTCTGTGAAGTCATAACTAAAACCTAAATGCATTTTTTTTTTTACTTTCATTTTATTGCCAAGAGCAGCTTGGATCTTCTGCTGAACATCTTCTTTTATTTTCCACAGAAGAAAAAATTCATATGGGTTTGGTAAAACATATTGAGTAAATGACATAATGATCCATTTCTTTAAACCTACAAAAACTACTGTATCATATTTGAAATGCAAATCTCTAAGGCCTCTAAAATATCAACATGATCAAAACTGCTGAAAAACATGTACACAATCTTATACATTCCTTCTGAATGTGAGTATCAAATAAATTAGTCTTTTGAGGAATGTCTCAATCATGACTTTGCCCCACAATAAAAGCTACAGAGTTTTAATTATAAATCTAGCATGTAAATATAATCTTAAGATGTATTATAAGGAGATATAGACTGAAAACTGATATTCATATGCATTTTATGCAAGCAGTCTGTTATACTGTTATAAAGATCTAATTGGTTTACATTACAAGCTATCAAAATTTTATCTTCTATAAATGTCAGCAACTGCAAAAAATTGCATATTTTTGCACAGTTTGGGCCTTTGAATTAAACTGAGGTGTTTTTTTCCTCCTTGAGTATGAGCTCCATATTCTCGTTTATCATACTATATGGGCCATAGAAGCCTTCCATCCCATCCGATTATTTGTTTAATATTTTTTTTCTAAAGTTTCAATGAACTCAAAAAGTAGATTGTTCTGATTATTATTTCATATGTTTAAGCTTTAAAGGGTTAAGCTAAGAACTAATGTACAAGTAGTACTCTGACTCGCCATTCAAATCTGCACTGTTTCCATAATCAAAGTTTCAGCGATGACTTTTACCTTTCCTCCATGCTTTAAAGTTCACGCAGATACCAGTGATAATTGGCGGGGTTATAGTTGGAGCAGGAAACTCTCAGATGCACAAAGCAAAGTTTTGCACTGCACTCCAAGCAGCGCGTATTCTTGGGGGAAGTGCACTTTCCTAAGCGACACCTTGCGCTATCATAAATGGTTTTGGCACTTTAGAGCGCTTGATATACAGTGGCAATCTGCAGTCTATGGCGTGTTTTAGTGGAGATGGGAAAGGGATGGAAGTGGGGGTGAGGCTGGTCCCAAGAGAGGCACCACTTCCCCTTGTTTATGGGGCATCCTAATTGGGACACTGTTGTCAGACAGTCTGATTTGACTTCTAAGGCTCCGTTTCCCTGAGAAGTGTGCGTTAGTGTGTTTGCTTATGTGCACACATGGTGTTCAAACTCTGCTGCCTGCCCTGTGGCTTCCTCTGCTGTTTCCTGCCTGAGCGGCCCAGACTGCCTGAGCTGGCTCGCCCTCCTCCTCCCCCCCCCCCCATGAACGTATCTCCGACGCCGCGTGAGCGTGGAGGTGCGCCCACCTGTGCTCAGCCCGGCACAAACCCGCAGGTTCGGAGAGCTGGATGGCAGGAACTTCCCGCTGCCACCCCCCTCTTCTCACTCCGCTGCTTCCAGCTGAGGAAGAGTGGGTGAGAACGCCGCCAAACTTTACCTGCTACACCACATTCGTATTTATAGCTTGTTTTTTGTGTGTTTTTTTGCACTACCTGCTTACCGACTGACAGCGATTTTTATCTTGTTCTCGTGCCTGGAAGTGACACAGATACTGTACACACAACATCCCAGCAACATGCAGAGGCAAAAGTACATAAACATTCATAAATAGGTCATCCGTGTGTGTGTTTTTTTTTATTTATTTTTTTTTATAAGGTTTGGAGATTTTGAATTTCTTGAGTTTTAAAAGTGGAGAGTTAATATTTATTTCACAATAGTAATTTGAAACCCTATTCAAAGTTCTAATACAAATTTTTATTTTTATTTTCTATGAGTAGCGTGTGCTTTTTATTTTTTTTATATATTGTTTTAAGTTGGAAGTAGGGCTGTTAATTGAATGTGTTAATTTAATAATAAAACATTTCACAAAATGCAGCTCAAAGGTGAAAACAAAAGAAAAGCATATTTAATACTTAAATAAGTGTGATTAATTATTTTTAAAAAGTGATAAAATAATTAACACATTTATTCATGACCCCTGACCTGTACGTTAATTCCTTATTTAAATGTATTTTTCTAGCATTGAAACAATTCAAGCTTAATGTGCCACCTTCATGTTTTTTTGCAAGTTCTGGCAACTACAGTCAACACATCACACCAAACCACACTTACCAAGAACAGGCACAGAATGAGTAAAGTCGTTCAAACAGGATGTGTTTTTACTTTCAGTAACAGCTAGATGGCACTCAACAGAATGTAGAGGTCTTGAAATTTTTTAAAGTGAAAAACCAAGATGTCTTAAAAACATTGCGCTAATGGCGTAAGACTCTGAAAAAATAGCCAAGTCAAAACAGCAACACAACGACCAAAACTATAAACACGTAAAAAAGTTCTAAAAGAATACAAGTCAGTCAGTCTGTAGAAACAAAATCAATATTATATATATATTTTTTTTTTTAAACGGGTATTCAATGATTTATTTGTCTGCCACATTAGTTGATCCTTAAATTATCTTTTTTGGGGGGGTTCGCCTCCAAATATTGATACATGCAATTAATTGTGATTAATTAGATGAATTAATTGTCATATCATGTAATTAATTCCATTAAAAGTTTTAATCGACTGACAGCCCTAGTTGTAAGAGAACATGTTTAGTTTTGAAGATAACTTTGAGAACTAGGCGCAAATCATAAAGACAAAACAAAAACAAAGGCAGAAATAAACCACGTTTGGCAGTTGGAAATCAAACAGCTGTGAGAATAGACTGCGTGTGAGAGAAAAATAGGGGTCCACTCTGGGGGTGAAAATGCACCAGTTAACATCCTGTAAACAGGGCCAACAAAGGCGAGATTTGAATAATAGTGCAGAACAGTACATGGAGGTTACCAATTATTTTTGCATAAGCAGTTTGAGATATCTCTCTCTCCCTCCCTCACTCCCTCTGTGTTTAGCATTAAACATCTCTTTCTCCACTCTCTGCTCCTCAAACAGAAATCTTTGAGCACGGGGTAAAGCTTTGTTTTCTGCGATTTGATGGCATTGCAATCCCAGTTGCTTTAAATAATTCATCACGTGTGGATTTGCTTTAAAATAAATTAGATTGTTTTCTTTGAGAACTGACTCTAAAACATTTCTCATCTAAATAAAGCGCTATGATAATTTTGACTTTGAAAGTTTTCTTTTGGCAAAAATCATTTGAATGTAGTAAATATCAGTAGTAATTCACCACTGTATTTTTTAAAACATTATAATCACTTTGTTGACGTGTACATGATAGAACAGAAATTACACATTCACAATTTAAAAATGATCTCACACATTTTATGAAAATGAAAAACAGTCTTAGCAATTTCATAATGAATAAATAAAGCACTTTATTGACTTAAAATTAACATTTTAATCACTCACTTTATGTATATTAAAATACTGTCACCTGAAGTTTGGGTTAAAGACATTTCTTCAGTTTATAAAACAGCACACTTAAAACATCTGATTGGATGGCCATAATCTGTAGTAATATCTACAGCATATATTTATAGCTCATGTATTTATGCAACTCATTTCTACAAGGAAGAGTTTAGGAAGAAAACTAATGGATTGTGTTCACTTCAAAAACTGGTTTTAAAAAACAGAAAAAAATTGTTTTTCATTATTGTTTCTGGGCTATTGCAATGAAAATCTGGTGACTGGCTGAAATCTTGCTGGGTCAGGTCATTTTAAGTAAAACTTGTATATCTAAAGTACTTAAGAGGAAGTGCTGTCTGATTCTGAGAACTGTGTTCGTATGTCTATCCACCGTCTCTCCGTACTGTACTCATCATTTCGAAACTCGTCTTAAGTTGTACACCTCCTGTCTCTGGAGTCATAGTTCACTACAAAAACTCTCTACTTCATTTTGGCGACTCTATTAAGCTGAATTTTGCAAGGCGTTTATCCTTTATTCATAGTGGTCTCAGAAATCACAAGGGTTTCACACTCATGCATAGTTAACTGTTAATGCAAAACGCTTGTATCAAGCAGCACCAATCATTGTCTCACGAAAACCCCAAAGAATCATGAGATCAAACCCCAGACTACTGCATGTCAGAAAGCCTCTATTTAAGCACCTGAACCCAAATAAACCAGCAGTTTACTTCTCGAACACAGGTCTGACGAGGTAAAATGAAGTCTCACTATAGAAAAAAAACACCAGGAATGCTTTTTTCCCCTCTCCTCGGTTCATATAATGACCAACAGCTGTTACACCTGCCACAGTGAAAAAAATTAATTAATATACATCATAAACATTGATTTGGTTTATTCAAGCATAATTTTAATGAACATCTCAAAGGGAAAGAAAGACAGAGAGAAAGAAAGAAAGAAAGAAAGAAAGAAAGAAAGAAAGAGAAAGAGAGAAAGAAAAGATCTATTATTTTCATATTGTAAACTGAAATGATTTCATTACTGAAAATGTTTCATCACTGTAATTTAATTGTTATACTTTTTGGTTGGTGTTTTATTATAAAACAAAGAATTAAAAAAAATGTTCAAGAAATATATAAATTATTTATTGGCAAGCTAGATTCCTAATACAACTTTAAAAATTAAAACTATTTCTTAAATTTTGATATTGATCCCAGATCATTCACTGAACACCCATGGCGAATAAAAAAATAAATTAGGCCTACTTATTTTCTAAACAATATGCTCACTGCAACATGTTTCCAAGTAAAGGCTACCGAGAAGTGAACCAAAGTGTGAAGAGCATTATTTTGAAAGAGTAATAAGAGAGAAGTGTTTTGTGCTCGCTTTATTTTTATCTTGCTTGGGAGCTGCGAGAGGAAATGACAGATTGAAGGATTCGGTGGGCGTCTGGTTTTCGCTCGAGTGTCCTGTGTGTAGTTAACACATGCCCACCGTCGCTCCTCACAGAACACCAAATGCCAAACGATTCACTGCTCAAAATGTCCAATAACAACCTGCAAGAAATGTGTCCAAATACGCTCATTTTTTATTTCCTAATTACACACCAATTTTGTTCTCATTTTACTTGCTTCACTTAACTTTCTGCAAGACCATTAAAAATATACTCTACTTTTAATGTAAATCATTATATATGGGGAAAAAAAAGAATATATATATATATATATATATATATATATATATATATATATATATTTTTTTTTTTTTTTTTTTTTTTCACATTTTACTTGTAAATTTCACTTTTTGCAAATGTCTAGGTCACACCAGCCTGTCCCACAACAACCTCCACACACAAAAAAATAAATAAATAAAAAATTACCTCCGTGGAGGGATGATGGGGAAAATCCTCCAGTAACAATGGACAATTAAAATCTTATTCCTGGGTTGAGAAATTAAATTTAATGAATGTAGAGCTCTGCAACAACAGATGGTCTTCTTATACAAAATACAAAGATAGATTCCTTGTTTGAAGACCGCCTGATCAAATGCCAGTGGTTATCAATTACGAGCAGAGTGATGGTTAGTGAGCAGGAACATAAAACACTGTGTCTCCCCCTCCACACACACACCCTTTCTACCTTTACAAACACGAACACACACACACATTCACAAACATTGCTGTCAAATCGTATAGTTTATATCGCTATCTTGCATGTGAGAGTAAACGTAAAATTATCCTTGCGATTTTGCGAAGGTTTTATTATACAGCTTTTCTTGTGTGTGTGAGACACTGATCTCCACTTCAGCCGGTTCACAAAATCACAGGGAAGAGGAATTAAAGCCACTGTTGTTACTGCATGCTTTACATATGAAAATTAAAAGAGACACCTTCAAATATTTTTTTTTTTATACAGCTTGTGCAAGATATATATAATTTCCTAAATTCTCATTTATTTTCCCAAACCCATCAGATGTGAAGTAAAAATTAGATAGATTATTAATTTTATCCATTATATCTGAGGTAAATTGTTTACCAAGAAAGTAAATAAATAAATAAATTAAAGGGAAAAAATCGAGTGATTGAATATGTAAATGAATGAATGAGAGCATGAATACAGAAGGAAATGACCACAGTCATCTTCATATTTGCAATATGAATCTCAGGCTCCATAAATAGTAATGGAGTGTGGTAATATATACTGCAGCCCAACTGGAGAGAGCAATTAAGAGGCTGCTCAGATTTAGAAGAAATGAAGCTACTCGCAGAAGCCAAGGAGGTAATTGTGAGACAGCCTTGATTGTTTTGTAAGAAGATGCTTTCCCTTTAACTTTTTAAAACACTCCGGCATCTACAGAGACTGTTTTAATGGAAATAAGTGAGTGTGGAAAAAAAGGTCTAAGTTTTTCTCATTTATTTACTTCCCTAAATGCATTCTAAATTATATAAAAATTAAGGAAATAAGAATAATTAAAAAATGGAAAATTTTAGCACTTTCGGGAACGGCGAGGTCCTCGCGTCATTCTGCTTCAAAGAAAAAAGATAAATGATGATGCCATTAAAAAGTGAACTAATTAAGGAAGGCTTCTTTTAAGAACTCATTAACTGCAACCTCATTTACATAATGATGCATATTAATTAAGTTTTAATGAATCTGAATTTCCACCAAGCCGCTTTTCTTTGGCTGTGGAACAAATTGAACAAATTATTTAAAAGTGTTCTTGAGTCTACTTTTCACACCAAAGGGGAGAGAATGCAATCATTTGTAGAAAATCATAATTTTTTAGGCAGGCCCATCTGTTATTTTTTTTTCTCTCTCTTTTTTATGTAATCATTTTTTCTAAACCTGGGAGATTCGTTGCATTTCCACACAAATCACGAGGTTTGTGATCAAGGGTAAAAACACCGTAAAATAAATCTAATGAATTTAAAACTTGTTTAAAAAAAGAGAAAGAGATATGCGTATGTCCACACAGTCAACAAGTAATGCAAAAGAGTGGCTTTTATTTTTCTCTTACACAGAAAGCTATTTCAGCGTTACAGGATCTTTTTCTTAAAAATAAACTTGTGCATATAATACATTTAAAAATATATAATACAAAATATAATATCAAAAAACTGAAAACATCATAATAGGTTACCTTAAAGACCTCAACGGGACTTTTGTTGCTATCTGTTGCTGCCGTGATGAAACTGGAACAAGAGAATGCATGTTTAACAGCACCAGCTGCCGCAATTTCAGGTGTTATTGTGGCGTGTGAGTGACTTAACACATGTGCTGCACAAACATCAGTATCATCTCCTTCCTTTCTGCATGCAAAGCTCTCTCTCCCTCTTCCTCTCTCTTTAACACTTAACGCTGCAACGCTACTAGCATAAATCTGGGAATAAGCACAGCCCGTGGGACTGACAGTGCACAAAGTTTGGCGTTTTAGCCTTTTTTTTATTTCGGGGGAGGGAGTGGAGGTGAGAAAGGAAGAAAGAGAGAGAGAGAGAAAGAAAGAAAGAAAGAAGCTGATGAAAGCCATTGCAGGATGCTTAATGCAAAACTCACTTGCGCCAAATGGAGCGGCGGTGCCTCTCTCTCCCCTCCGTCTCCCAGATGCTGAGCTCCGGATGTGTCTCTGAGGTTAACCTGACACAAGCGACAGCTCCCCTCCCCGTCTGCCCACCTCGCGCAGCCCCCTCTCGCTCCTTCATCCGTTTCTGCCGCTTTAAAGGAATCACCTTTCTGTGGCGGTAGGATGCCGGGGGTTCTTCTGACAGTGAGCACCTTCCTCAGGGGAGGTCAGGAGTCAGGGATTCAGATGAAGCAAGCTGGCGATGCAGTGTAACTGAAAATGGAAAGCAGATGTTAGTTAATTAGGGAAAATGTGACTGACAAGACTTGAGCGGCAAGGTACACGAGCTAGCCGGCACCGAGCAGCTGTTGTTGCCGACTTCATTGTCAGTCTCGTACACAAGTCACAACATCCCCACGGCGAAATGCGGCCGCATTCGCAGACAATTATCAAAATAGAATTAGGCTTGATTTAATCATACCCATCTCTCCTTTGAGTTTTCGGCCATCGTCGGCCAGCCGCGCGTTTTTCTCGCCTCCCTGTTTTCTTCCAGTTGATTTTCTGCATTTGTCTCATCGCTGCGATGCACCCAGGGCTGTGACTCCGTCGAGACTTTCGCTGAGAGGGTGGAGAGACAATAGACGGGGGAAAAATTTGCAGACAAAATAAAACATTCTTAATGAGCCCCACGCAGTAATCTTTCACTTCTCTCTTCTGGAGTAGGAGGACGTAGTGGCGGCGCTGAGATTTTTGGTGAAGCGTTTTGGTGAAGTGAGAACGAAGAGGTGCAGAGCTCATCGCTTCGATTGTCATGGATTCTTGGATGGAAACACAAATGGAGATATTTAAAAATAAATAAATGTCTCAGTGTTTTTTCTATACACTTAAGGTCAAATGGATCTAATGTTGCTTTGGACCCCATTGCCTTTCATTGTCTGGACAAAAGCAGTTGAATCATTCTTCAAAATATTTTTTTTGTTTCACAGCAAAAAAAAATAAATAAATAAAATAAATAAATAAATGATTAGATGATCACAAAATGACAGAATTTCCATTTTAGGGTGTACAATGCCTTTAAGACACATCTCAATGTATAGATCATTCCAAATGGCGATTTACTGATCAAAATGGACACTTTTCACATTTCCAGGGTTCTTAGAAGTGGAAGTTGCCATAGTTGGGTAAACATCTATAGTAGTGAATGGAAACTACAAAAATATTTTTTTTGCATTCCAGTTTGCTCCAGTAGCAAAATTATTATTATTAATAGTAATAATAATTAATTAATTAATTTAAAAAAATCAAGAGATTTGTATACATTGGTCAGAAGAGAGAAAGATGTCAAATTTTCCATCATTTCCTTAGTCATAGTATTAGAAACACTCATGCAACAGCGTTAAATAGTTTACTGTCTTAATGCCAAGGTAATATCACAAAGTACAGTGTCATAAATATAAGTCAGACTTACAGGAACATGATCACATGATTTCACCTGTGGTTATTCCAAAAGGACACCTGTGTGAATTTGAGGGGAACTGACTTCATACATCTACTATAAAGTCACTTTGTCACCTGAAAAGTGAAGAACGGCAAAGCTAGCTTCCTTTCTTACCAATGCTGTGATATTCATACAGTGTGACTGAAGTGTCCAAATATTGTGCAATGTGATTACATACAATTACTTTTTTTTTTTATTTATAGACTAGGCAACGGTTGATCAGGCTCCCCCTGGGTCACTCATGCAAGTCTGAAGAGGATGTATAGGTTTAGACATCCATGAAAAATTTATAGAATTGGCATGTTTGGATATGGTTACACTATTGTGTTAAGGAGTGTATAATTTACAGCCTTGATCACTGTTTTGATATTCAGCTATTGATTTCTTTTTATTTTCTTTGTGCAATCTTGGTTTATACATTCTGTTGCAACCACAAATCGATATACGCATAGAAGGATTCCCCGCCCCCCTTTCTTTGGAGCATGTTTTAGTTTAGTGTTTAAAGCGTTTTTAAACAGTTTTTTTCATTTCACAGAAGCATCTTTGCTTGTCCATCCATTATTAATTTACTTACTCTCATGTTATTCTGAACCTGTATGACGTTCTTTCTTTAGTGGAACACAAAATATTTTGAAAGTCAGTAGTCCAAATGACACTGGACTCCAGTCACTTTCATTGTATAGACAGACATTTTTCAATGTATCATCTTTTGTGTTCCACAGAAGAAAGTAAATCATGCATGTTTGGAACAAATGACTGAATGTTCAGTTTTGCGTGAACTATGCCTTTAATGCTCCATAAACACTTATTATTTCCATCTCTAATTTTGACAGCACTGTTAATTCAAGAACACAGAAAAGAGCCAAACATTGCCATCTCTGTGCCTAAGTCTGGGCACGTTACGGGAATCTCTGGTCAGCAATCTTAGCCAGTGAAATTGATGAATTGCTAGACATTAGCCCCATTCAAACAACAGATGTTAATTCACTTCAGATGTGAATTATCTGATCATTTGTGTCAGGAAGCATAATATGAATGACACAGATTATCTGAAATTCGGCTCTTCCCTTGGTAGACAGAACGTCCTTTGTCTCCTCAGGTAGAGGGCTCTGGAGTTAAGGAGGCAAACTCCAGAATGTTCCATTAGCCAGCCGTGTCTCTAAACATCTCATTAGGACCTCGACATGGCCGCCTTGGGCTCTGCTGTGGAGAGCGATTGCTTTGCTCTTTGATGAGAAAATATTAGTTATTCTGGCTCTGGATCCATACACACATGTCCTGTTGTTTGGTGTCTTTAACCAAGGACACCGAAACAATCATGATGGCCTCGGATCTTAAGGTTGCATACAAATGTCTTAATTGTATCTCAACTACTGTATTTCTAAACACGAGTGTGGTCCAAAAGTCTGAGAACACATTAAAAATCTGGGATTTCAAATTCAAAACCTTAAGCAACAAAATATTATGATAAAGATTAAGAAATTTCTTGGTCACCATCCAATAACATCTGTGACATCCATCATGTTACTCATGTTATTCATCATGTTAGTCAGATGTTCTTGCTTCCAGTGAAGCTCAAGGTGCTCTTTGGATCATCTGAAGAACATGATCGTAAGATTTTACACAAGTTTGTTACTAAAGCAAAGCGGCCATAACGTTCACACAGCAGCAGAGCGGTTGTAATTCCTGTATCTGAGAAGTTTATACGTGTATAAATATATATATATATATATATATATATATATAGCGCGCTTGCGTTAACACACACACAACTTAGCTTATTTACGAGATAGCCGCATTTGATAACTAAACTCACAGCCGTAAATTTTCAGATATTTTTGATACATACTTTAGTTTCAGTCAAAGTTACAGGTGATATATGGCTTGCGAGAGAAAAAGCAGGATTGAAGTCAGGTAATCACAGAACACGTGTTTATCGTGCTACTTTTCTATTGTTTTTCTACGTATACGTGTTGGATAGCGTTCAAGCAATGTTTCACACATGAGCCTTCTTTAAACGCAGTGTTTTTTAATCGCATCTTTAGACCTTCGTTTTGGCATTTTTAATGCTCTGTGAATGGCCGCCCTATTCGTTTAGCGACTCGACCACTAAGCTTTTGTGCGAATGAGATAGTTTGAGAGTTACACTTGGTATTAAATAGGGGGTTGCCAGTTTTATTTTAGTGTTATTGAAATACTACAGTTTTTATTAATATTTTGAATCTGTTTTTGTTTTATATTTTCCTGTTTTAATTTTAGTGTTAGCTTTAGCAATTTTGTTGTATTTTTGTCATTTCTAGCATTTTTTCCCCCCAAATTTATATAGTCATAGTTCATTTTTATTTCAGTTTTAGTTTTAGTTAATTTATTACATCAAGTTAAAGGGATAGTTGACCCAAAAATGAAAGTCATTACTTACTCATCCTCATATCATTTCAAACCCATAAGACCTTCATTCAACTTTGGAACACAAATTAAGATATTTTTGATGAAATCTGAGAGTTTTCTGACCCTCCATAGACAGCAATGCAACTGACACGTTCAAGGCCCAGGAAGGTAGTAAGGACATCATTAAAATAGTCCATGTGAGATCAGTGGTTCAACTGTAATATTATAAAGCTATGAGAATACTTTTTGTGAGCCAAGAAAACATAAATAATGACTTTATTCAACAATTTCTTCTGTACTATGTCGGTCTTCAACGCGCGTTCACAAGAGTACCACAATGCATGCGTGTAGTGCTGCTGACGTAGAAGCCAGTGTTCTGATGAAGAACCCGGACGCGGGTCAAAAATATAAAATTTTTGTTTTTTTACTACCTTTCTGGTCCTTGAACTGTCTATGCAGGGTCAGAAAGCTCTCAGATTTCATCAAAAATATCTTAATTTGTGTTCCAAAGATGAACGAAGGTTTTACGGGTGTTGAACAACATGAGAGTGAGTAATTAATGACAGAATTTTCATTTTTGGGTAAGATATCCCTTTAAGCTAAATTAAAATGGGAAATATGAAAATGGTTTACCTTTAATTTAAATATGAAGGTTTTTTTTTTTTTTTTTTCAAATTGAATTTAAAAAACAATAAGTCATTTTCACTAGTGGTCTCAGACTTTTGGACCCCCACTGCAGTCAGTTTCTTTGCCCCAGATTCAATATAAGATAGAAAGAATGCTGTGTTCCGTGAACTAAGGGCACCATGCTGGTAAGAATGTGTTGCTAATCACCTCCGTCTTTGTTATTTCTGCGGTTGAATCCTTTTCAGCTCAGCTGATTTGATCAAGGCACCGCCGTTTCCAGACTTTGAGCAGTTTCTCTTTCCCTCCCTCTAGAGAAAAAGCATTTACTGAGAATCCAAAAGAAAAATATGGTGTTAGAACCTTCCCTTCCTTCAACACAATCTCGTGGGAGCTGAGGAAAGGTATCAAAACAAAGAAAATCAAAAATTTCAGACTAGATAATAACTTGGATTACAAAGAAGTGCGCAGCCCAAAGAACTAGTAATTGGGTCAAGAGTACTTCATGTGCAAAGAATGAAAATAATAAGATGAGATAAAAAAAAAACAGATAAGATTAGAAATATGAAACCTTGAGCTTGTTAACTTTGCAGAAGGATGGGTTAGTGAAAACATGCCAATCTTCAGCAGGTTTTTTTTTAGCTCATTTCCACAATGCAATAAGTCTAATTGCACAATATGTTCATCAATGCAATGCATTGGTCCTCAGCTATATGGTCTCTTGTGTATACTTGTAGTATCAGGCCGCTGTCCATCCTGGTTACTTCGATCGCCTCTTCAGTTTATGGACCATGTGTCTTTTAACTCCCACAGACCGCTGAGCATCCATGCACTGTGGCTGGACCATAATGCCGTCCTGTCCACTACAGCCACGGCCAGCCCCAGGGGCTATCTAAGCCTCTTTGGCAGGCCTGGATCCCAGAATCCTCTACATAGAAATAATTGTGCCTGACAATTGCTGTGTGCTTTGCTAATACTTGTGACAGAACTTTTTTGTTGTTCTGACGCCCACGAGCTTGGCTAGCGATACATGCAAAATATGCTAAGCTATGTAATCTCAGTCCTGATTAATAAGTGCCACGAGTGCTTTGGAGTGCTCACGCTGGACGCTAATGGCTCCAATCAGCGGTTGTGTGACCACGTTGGAAACCGTGGGACCTAATGTCTTGACATTATTCCACTTGACCACTCTCGAGTAGGATGATGATGACCTTAATTGTGATAATTTAGCCTGGCTGCTTATATAAATCTGTCCTGAATGTAGCTGATCGCTCATATAATACAATGTTATCTTTGCTCATTAAAAAGCATGAAAAAGTACACTGAAAATATGTGGTGTAGAAACAATTTTCATTCAGAAATGCTAGTAATTTTCACAATTATTTAAAGCAAGTAATACTGAATTAATGTGAAATGTTAAAATAGAAAGACTGGAGTAGTATAACTTTTATTTACAACTTCGAAAAATCTTTTTTCTTTTTTTCATTGTATGAGATGGTTTAAAATAAGGTGTAATTTTTAAAAATTATTTGTTTTTTCTTTTAGTTTTTTCTAAACAAATTTTACATTTCCGTGATTACAAATACGCAACTACAGCTAATTGCACATAATGTAACATATAATGTAATGTGTCTTGGACCAATCTTAATGTGTATTCAACAAACTTTGTCATGAAAATGAAATGTTCATTGTTTGACCAACATGTCCTGTGGTTAGTTAGTGAAGTAGCAAGACCATGGTAAATATGCAGACAGAAAACTATCCATTTCTACAATAACAACCTCTAAATGTGATTAAAAAAAGCATGAGTCGATCGTTTTGGCCCATTTTTACAGGTTCCAGTAATTTTTGAAGTTGCCTCCTTAAGTTGTTTCATTCTTTCACCTCTTTTTTCGTTCTTCTGAATCTGCGCCACTAGTGCCGCAGAGCAAATTTGCAGGCAGCTCAGTGCACCTATGGCAGACGCTAAATACGAGCTAACAAAAGACCCAAACAAACACATTCAAAGGCAACTCTCCTCAATTTTCCAAACGACTTGTCCATTTTATGACAATACTTTTTTTTCTCCCGTTTTTGTGCCAAGCCAGGCTTTCTTTTTCTCCCCCCTTCTAGTGAAGGCAATCACCTCTCTCATATACATCTGTACAAATTGATTTCCTCTTTACAAGAGAAGATAAAGAGCACAGCAACAGAAATACCTGTAAGTGAGGTATAATTACTGAGAGAGACACCCCCTACTGAGTCCATTCAGCAAAGTCCCAACAACATGCATTTAAAACCTCAATAGCGCTCGACAGCCTCGTACGAATAAGCCAGAGATTTGATTAAAATTATAGCTCTTTTGCTACTACTTCATCTATTAAGATAAGCATCTTGTTCAGGACATTTTTATATATATATATATGAAGAGGGCTGGTACAATTTAACAATTTTCTCCTGCTGCTCCGTACAAAAGGATAACTGAGGGACCCCACTTCACTCTCACCTGTACAAAGCGGTTGGTGTCAGAGTGGCAAATGGCCATATTCAATAATATTCAGGAGCTCTATCTCTGACAGAGTCTCTAAAAGAATGTCTCGCCATTATTTGCTTTTGAACATGTAATGTGTCGGCAGCGGCCTCAACATCTGTCTCTGGTCTTGTAATATGTGAATGTGAGTTGTAGTCGGAAATAACACACTGTGTTTCTTAATAGTTTTTGAATATTGTATGACTTTTGGATCTCCTTGTTTAGCCAGTTTAATCCGGCAACGTATGATTTTGGATACCTAGTAATACACATAACTGGAATAATTCACCCAAAACTCTTTTGTTGGTCCACACCTGTATATAATGCAAAAGTTTAAAATTAACATTTTCTATTGCAATTACAATGAATAGAGACAGATGCGTTCAAGCTTCAAAATCACCATAAAGTATCATAAATATGGTCCATATTACTTTGTGAGAAATAGACTAAAATTAATATTGTTATTCATTGATCTGATGTGACCAGATTATTGGGACAATATGTTCAATTTGTAAATGAATCATTCAGACTGGTATTGTGAACCAGGTCAAGAGATTCACTGAAAAGATTCAACGCATTAATCAGACATCACAATTTCTCTCATGAACATGCCTTCAAAGTTTTGAAATACTACTTCGGTCGCACTTTAATGATGCTTTTGGTTCCATTTCAGTTTTTTTTTTTTTTTAAATAAAAAATCCTCCTTCATTGTAATTGAATGGAAAAAAGTTGTATCCTTACGCATTTTGTGGAAGAAAGAAAGTCATTTGAGTTTGAACAACATGAGCATGAGTAAATGATGACAGAATTTTCATTTTGTGTGAACTATTCTTTTTCATAGAATGACAAAACAATCCGAATATTATGAGATGAGGACTTCATTATGTGTCTCATTTCAGGCAATGATTTTCTAATGTGTTTGTTTTGTTTTAGGTCATTTTTGGTAGCTGTAGTGCGAACCTTCTGTGCAGCATAGGAATAAACAGAGTTTTCAGCACAAAATAAGTTGTAAGTAAGAAAAGGAAAAGGTGCGACAGTTCTGGAGAGGATGAAGCGAGATGCAAGAAGTTTTATGCACTTTTACCTCATATTTTGCAGGTGACAGATATGTCAGGACCTAAAAACCCCGCGGTACAGCATTTTTCTTCCACTTAAAAAAGGAGTTTCTTAAACCAGAGAGCACACAGACAACCCGAAGGACTTGTATTTTTAACAAAGCATTTCTCTGTTTTAAATATCTTCAAGTAGATTCACCTCATCCCTCCGAGCTTTCGCGCTTTTCTTTTGTATTAAAATTTTTGGAGGGAAACGCATGAAGAAAAACAAGAGCAGAGGGCTGTTTTCCTTTTTTAGTGGTGAGCTGATACTAAGGTATTGTGAGTTTGGCATTGTCTAATGATCCACTGACAGTGCTGTTGTGTCCCGTGAGGCCTGGTTTGAGTGACTTGTCTGATGTGGTGAGCTTTTAATGGTACATAAAAATGAAGTCACGTAATAAATGAAGGGAGAGCGAGACACAGGGTCCTCTTAGTTATGACAGTCATGCTCTTCTTACAATGGCATGTACAATTATATGCTATTTAATACTTAAATGCTTACTACACAAATAAGATTTAAATAATTGGCATGATTCTTCTGGCCATTTGCATATAAATGCATCTAAATACTTCCAAGTATCTGGCACTGCCTCATAGGATAAACAATAAAAGAGGCCATGATAGAAATAGCTAATAATCACTTTGCGGTATGATTCCCTTGAACCATATTCTCTGGATTTTCATGGTTTATTAATAGATATTTGTGCATGTGTGTGCGCTTTGTAAACTGTAAAGCAGTGATCGGGCCTTAGATATAGAACATGCAGAGTTGATTATTTCAAGGGGTCATTTAGCATTTCTGTGCTTCACTTTATAACTAAATGTAACACTTCTGTTGTCACTTTTTTATTTCACTGGCACCACATATGTATAACTAAAAGCATACCATTATTTATGTATAAATATAGATAGATTAATAGCAGCCAAAGTAGGAGGTGGTGGTGAAGTAAAGAACAGGAAACTGCTTAGAAAATGTTACTTGATAAATCACAATTTAACAGCATAAAACAGGCCTAATTTAATTTTTGCATGTATTTTGTTATATATATATATATATATATATATATATATATATATATATATATATATATATATATATATATATATATATGGGGGTAGGTAGTTGACGTATCGATGTGTCCTATGGTGTGACAGCAACAATGTAATAAAAAAAAAAAAACGTAAAAAAAACCTCTAATATTGAAGATAAACCTCTCTCATGCTACTTGTAACTCTAAGAATGAAGATACATTTTTCTCATGTTATTTGGATATTAAGTTTTTTTTTTTCTACATTTTTGCTATGTCAAACCATAGGACACAGTCCAATTTTTATTTGTCAACTACCCATATATACAGTTATGGCCAAAAATATCAGCACCCTTGGTAAATATGATCAAAGGCGACTGTGAAAATTAATTTCCATTGTTAATCCTTTTGATCTTTTATTTAAAAAATTCACAAAAATCTAACCTTTCATTGGATAATAAGAATTTAAAATGGGGGGAAATATCATTATGAAATAAATGTTTTTTTCTCAAATACACGTTGGACACAATTATTGGCAGCCCTAGAAATTCTTATGAGTAAAATATCTCTGAAGTATATTCCCATTCATATTCACAATTTTTAGCACTCCAGGGTGATTATGAACATGAAATTATCCAGCCATGGCTTCCTGTTTCACAGAAATATAAATAGGAGGGAAAACAAAGCCCAAATTCCCTTAATCATCCATCACAATGAGAAAAACCAAAGAATATATTTCTGATGTGCAGCAAAAGATAATTGAGCTTCACAAATTAGTGAAGTGGCTTTAAGAAAAGAGCTAGAGCAGTGAAAATTCCCATTTCCACCATCAGGGCAATAATTAAGCATTTCCAATCAACAGAAAATGTTAGGAAACTGCCTGGAAGAGGACGTGTGTCTATATCATCCTAATGCACGGTGAGAAGGAGAGTTTGAGTGGCTAAAGACTCTCCAAGGACCACAGCTGGAGAATTGCAGAAAATAGTTGAGTCTCAAGGTCAGAAAACCTTAAAAAAATAGTCAAACAGCACCTACATCACCACATGTTGTTTGGGAGGGTTTCAAGAAAAATTCTCCTAGCTCATCCAAAAACAAACTCCAGCATACTCAGTTATCAGACACGACTGGAACTTCAAATGGGACTGGCTTCTATGGTCAGATGAAACTAAAAATGAGCTTTTCATCAGCAAACACTCAAGATGGGTTTGGTGAACACAGGGATAAAAGGTACCCCATGTGTACAATGAAATATACTGCTGTATTTTTGATGTTGTGGGTCTATATTTCTGCTGGAGGTCCTGGACATCTTGTTTAGACACATGGCATCATGGATTCTATCAAATACCAACAGATAAAAAATCATTAAGTGACTGACTCTGTTAGAAATCTTATGGGCCATGTTTGGATCTTCCAACTGGACAATAATCCAAACACAAACTTCAAAAACAACACAAAAATGTGTCACTGAGCACAAAACCAAGCTTCTGCTATGGCCATTCCAGTCCTCTGACCTGAACCCTATAGAAAATGAGTGGGGTGAACTGAAGAGAAGAAGCACCAACATGGAGCTGGGAATCTAAAGGATCTGGAGTGATTCTGGATGAAGGAATGGTCTCTGATCTCTTGTCAGGTGTTTTCTAACCTCATCAGGCATTATAGGAGAAAATTTAGAGCTGTTAAACTGGCAAATGGAGGTTTCAAAAAGTATTGAATAAAAGGGTGCCGTTAATTGTGGCCAATGTGTATTAGAGAAAAACATTTATTTCATAATGATATTTCCCCCCATTTAAATTCTTATTGTCCAATGAAAGGTTAGATTTTTGTGAATTTTTTTAAATAAAAGATCAAAAGGATTAACAATGCAGATTAATTTTCACAGCCTTCTTTGATCATATTTACCAAGGGTGCCAATATTTTTGGCCATGACTGTATATGGAGATATATATATATATATATATATATATATATATATATATATATATATATATCTGCACATACATCATTTTTAATTGTCAGTACATTAATATTAAGTTTAATTATTTGTTCAAATGAATAAAAATAAATAAATTATTTAATTAATTGATTATTTTGTAATATTTTTATAATGTTCTTGCATATGTAATGCAAAGTTTTTGAACAGTAAGATTTTAAATTTTTTTAAAGTCTCTTCTGCTCACCGAGCTCCAAAGTACAGCAAAAACACTAAAATTTTGAAATATTTTTACTATTTAAAATAACTCTTTTCTATATGAATATATTTTAAAATGTAATTTATTCCTGATTTCAAAGCTGAATTTTTAGCATCATTACTCCAGTCACATGATCCTTCAGGAAATCATTTTAATATTCTGATTTGCTGCTCAAAAAAATAAATAAAAATAAAATAAAATAAATAAAAAAATCAATAAAAATAAAAAATTGTTATTATTATGTTGAAAACAGCTAAGTAGAATTTTTTTCAGGTTTCTTTGATGAATAGAAAGTTCAGAAACACAGCATTTATCTGAAACGGAAATCTTTTATAACATTATAAATGTCTTTATCATCACTTCTGATCAATTTATATATATATATATATATATATATATATATATATATATATTTATTTTTTGTCCGGACCTCTACTTGGAAGAAAATATAGAGGCCGTGTCACTTGGAACATTAATTGAATACCCCTGACTTTTATCAAAAAGACATACTTGATTTGGATGGTTTTGTAATATCTGTGTCGTATATTTCCTTATGTGTCATGGTAGATAGAACTTATTATCTTATTATAGAATTTGATTACAGAAAAACTGTTTTCAACATGGGAATGGATTAAAACATAAGTAACAGGCTGGATGTACATTAACCTTACATCTTAACACCTCTTTAAAAAAAAAAAAATAATAAATAAATAAATAAATACTATATAGCCTATAAAACAGCTTCTTAAATAGGAAGATTTCAATACATGATTATGAATTGGGATTACAAATGGGATTTTTTTAGCAAGCCATTAAATGACTTGAGACTCGACTCGGACTCGTGACCAAAGACTCGAGACTTGAGTCAAACTCCAGGTTAAAGGCTTTAGACTTGACTCGGACTCCAAGTTAAAGACTCGTGAACATCTCTGCCCCATAGTCTTCACCCTGAATGTCTATTTCCTTTCTGATGATCCCAGTGGCCAAATCAGCACTTGTCATCGCTACTTACTAAGAGGTCTGATTTGGTAATTTATGGTCATCTTTTGGGATTTAGGGGCAGCAGCAGTCAATTCCACAGATAAAATAAGACTTAAGAGGTTGTCCATGTCTACGGCAAAACTCCCAACATGCTGGCGGGAAGCGCAGTCTGAAACGGAAATGGAACCGTGTGAAAATCAAATTGTGTGGAATAAAATCTAATGGCTGTGTTTAAAAGTGTCACAACATTAGAGAAATACTGTATATGGTTACACTTTGTCACAGTATCTCAGTTACTCTGAGGGCGTTAATTTCCTTAAAACAGACTCTTAGAATGATATCTCTGTAAACCTCTGTATTTTTCATAGCTTTAAAATTGACAGCTACCCAAATACACTGAACATAACTTTTATTTCCTCCTCTTGAATTTCTTTACACACAAGAAAAAAAAAAGCAGTAACAGTCGTGATGGAGCAGTCAGACTCATAACATGGGATGTTATCCGTTGCACTTCTTTTCTTCTAGTTTCTACCTGCCTCTTCAATGCACTCTTTGTATTCAGCATATGTTAGTCTAGCAGATTGCTTGGCTGTTCTCTTGTGGAATAATCAGTGCCAGAGCAAATGCATCTGCTTCATGATAACCGTTCTCAACGTGAGCAAATGTCTCAGAGGTTGTCCAACACATCCAACTTGAAATGTAGCTGATTCACTGAGGCCTGGCTCTCAACATCACAGAGTTGTGATAAATATGTTGAGAGTTTGTTCTTTGTGATCCACAGGCCAGCTTCTGTTGTGTGGCAGTACGAGGCAGAGACAGAACAACTATCGTGTCTGCTGTAGCTTCAATCAAGGCCAATTAGACAAGTTTGTGCAAACAAGTTATTTCAGTCCAGAGAACAATGTAAATGTTAAAACTATCCCACACGCAAATGTAATATATGTACATATATTTCCATATATAAAATATATTGTCACATAAAGTAAAAACATATTTTGGAAATTGGGACAATTTCATGTTAACATATATATCTAGCCCAGACAAATATGTATATGTATGTATAACACATTTTTGCACATGTATGTCATACACGTATCCATCCTAAAAGTAATTATAAAATAAAGACATGTATTTAAAGAAAAAAATACAAAAACATATATTAACAGATACATTGATACAATTGTATTGATACAGTTGATACTTTTGTATTAATGTTGTTTTAATAAAGTAGCATGCATAAAAAAAAAAAATATATATATATATATATATATATATATATATATATATATATATAATATGGTTGCAACATACAATACTTTATAAAAACATCATGTAGCTATTATTGACATATATAAACATACATATTTTTTGTATATGTGTTGTTTTAATAATAATAATTTCTGTATGGGATATGAGAGAAAGTCAACATGAAATAAAAACTGACCTGCTGGATACCTGCTTGAATTGTTCAGCATCTGGAAAAAGTCTTAACCTCTAATTAAATAAATAAAAATGGAAGGTCATTTGCAAAACATTATTCTGTACAAAAGTAGCTTCATTTTAAAGACCTGCCATGCATGTCGTTTTAATGAAATGGCGTACATAGGCCTTAACTGAATGTGCAAATTATGTGATAATGTTTATAATGATGCAGAAAAACAAGTGAGAGATCAGCCGATGGCTTCAGGTAAGAAGCTGAAGCCATGGTTTTGGGCCGAAAAATACTATATAATCCCTTTAGGCTCATGTTACTAAGAAAAAAAACAGCAAGAGGATTTAAGCAGATATTTAGATGACTAAGCTTCAATGGAAATGTCAGAGGCAAGGTACCGTAGCTCAGCACTTTCAGAGAACACACATGGTGTTCTTCAAGAGGACTGAATGAAATGGCATCACAAACATATGCTTTTATTTTGCATTTTATGGTTTCAAATTGCATTCGCAGAGCCGGCACCCCCCATATCTCATTTCTTGAGCGCATGCAGGCGAGAGTGAGGCATTGTGACAGTGACCATGTGCAGTCAGTAGGAAAGGGCCCTTTTGTCTGCCCCGCTCTCTGTAACGGAGGGTCACGCAGGCTTACCCTCGGAATAAAGCCCTGGCCATTGTTATAATTTGCATTGATGCATAGAGAAGGAGATAGGCTGCTAACGGGTTACTCGGAGCAGGGGTGTCTTTTCATGGAAATGTATGCTCAGGATGGACAGTATGCGTATTTCTCTCACCCCCCCCACTCTCTCCTATCGGCGGTGTAGGCCTCTTCAAGGTCACTGCCAAGGACAGTGGAGCCAATTAGTATGCAGATCAGGACCTGATATGGTTTAAGGGTATTGCTCTGATGCAATCACATTAGTTAGGCCAGTAAAGAATCCTCAGCTTGACCTCAATCATTGCAGCCACGAGAGAAGGTGAAGAAAGAATAGAGGAAGGTCCGCAGTGTCCTGATTCTTCTTCTGTTCTCGTACCCACCATGATCTTCACTGTAGGACACAAATGCATTTTTTAACTTTCACTATTCAGTGAATGAATGTATTAATATTAATATTACTGATGCTTTATTAATATTAATATTAATGATACTTTTATTTTATTTTTTATTTTATTTATTTATTTATTTATTTATTAAATTTCATTTAATTTTTCTGTTTATGCCATCCTTGTGAATTGAGCCCACAACCTTGGTAATTTTTGTATCATTGTCTACCAGTTCAACTTAAAAACCGCCAATTGCAGTGGGGTTCAGAAGCCTTGAAGAAATGGTGAAATGGCTTCTACTTGCTGTCAAATATTTGGTGTCTAATTTTTTAACTTAAGTTTCTCTATTCAGTAAATGAATTTATTAATAATAATTAATAATTCATTCATTCATTCATTCATTTTAACTTTTTTATTCTGTTTAGTTCATAACATCTATGAGATTCGAACCCAAAACCTTTTTTTAATTTTTTTTTAAATTAAATTTTTTTTTATTGCATATCTACGAGTTCAACTTAAAAATGGCTAATTACAGTTTTTATTTATTTATTTTAGTTTTTTTTTTTTTATACTTTGCTTTCACTATTCAGTTAATTTATTAACATTTAGATGACTGAATTTTTTAGTTTAGTTTAGTTTAGTTTAGTTTAGTTTAGTTTAGTCAAGTAATGCTATTCCTGGGAATCGAACTTAGAACCTTTTTTTGCATCATTGTCTACCAGTTCAGCTTAAAAACTGCAAATTATAATGGGGTTCAAATGCCGGTGAAAAGGCTTCTATTTTGCCGTATAATTCAATTATTTTTATTATTATTATTATTTTTAAATTAGTTATATTTTATTTTTGTTAATTTTTAAAATCCTGAAACTTGCTTGTTTTTTCCAGGAAAAAAAAAATCTCAGATATTCAATGTGGTATCAGACATTTGGACCCCTGAATCCCTGACTGTTAAATGCATAATCCTTGCACTAAATATGACCACAAATGGTTTGCAAATGTAAATGCTTATTTCATAGTGTGCCCTGTGTGGGGCCGCTGTTGTGCTGCGTAAACATGATTTCGGCCGAGCGCGCTGTTCCCCTGGTGGTCTGGTGCCTGGTCTGAGCTGGTCTGCTGTGGCCTTAGAGGCTAGAATGCAATTTACTTCCCCTTTTTTCTTTAAATCTGTGTCCGGGTTGTAAATTTCTTCCAATTCTCGTTCTTTCGCTCCTTCTATCTTTCTCCCCTTGTCGGAATTAAGGAGATCAGGTTTGATCAGGGCAGCCGAGTGTTCAGAGAGAAATCTCACAAGCGCCTTGTGTCCTGTAATAGAATTTGCATCTAATGCATACATAAATCAAACATCTTTCTGGACATTTTCATATGCATAATGTCATTTCATCCTGCTTCTTTCTGAGTGGGGTGCTAAAGGAGAGGAGGGGGTATATGTAGGTGGCTGAGGGGATTGTAGTCAAGTAGAGAGGTGATTTTTTTTTTCTCCTTTTAACTTCCTTTTAAAGGTTTTCTTTTTTGCTGACTGTGTATTCATAGTGAGTTACAGAGATTACAGATCTTTTGGGGTTTTCTTGTCAGGAACTTTTATCATGAAGGGGATTGTTGTATGTTTGGATACATAACTCATGTATAAAACATGAGTTATGTGTATTTTTGAATGTGTGAGCAAAGGCGGGAGAATAAACATGCTTTGTGTATGCATGTGCACATCCATGTGTGGGTGTGAGCATGTATATTTTTTTTAACTTGAATGTATGTGCGTGCGTGTGTATATTTGTGCTGATGGCATGTTGATAGAGAGACCAAGGGATGGGGTGGGCCGATGCTACAATATTTCTTTCTTCCACTACCTTAGACTTTGGGGCTTTGTTATGCAAATGCACAAAAGAGTAGGAGATTCAAAGTGCCAAGATTTCAAGATTTTTTTTCGTTCTTTTTTTCAAGAGCAAAGTGGTGAGGTATCGTGATTGTCCTCAGTGTTTGGTACTTCCTTGCTAACAAGGCTTTGCTTTGTAGAAATCGCATTTGCAACCATCATAATTTGCATGTCTTAGATGGTATTTTTACTACACATTACCATTCGGCAGATTTACTGTATATACGCAGGAGAAATATCGGCTATGTACGCAATATTAATTTATAGCGAGCATTACGACTGTCTACAGTAATGTTCGGTTGGTTTACACTGGAGACCTTCATATCTAACAGTGGTCCTGAGTGTTTAACATGAGCGTTATTGGCTGCCAGATGACTGACTTAACCTTGCGAGGCTCCGATTTTAAAATACATTTGCATTTTCTCACAGATTTATGAAACAGTTTTCACTTGATATTACATTCATTCCACTCATGAGCGAGATTGTCCATAACTCACCAGAAGATGAATCTGTTTTCCCACCAGAAGTAATTAAATATCATATTTTCACTCAGAAAGTTAAAATAAATCACTTTTTATGTGAGCAGAATCCTTGGAGATCGTGCACACGTGTTTCGGTGATGAAATAAGCTCAAATGTGGATGTGGCTCTCTACCAGAAAGAATTAAGCGCTGGCAATGAGCCAAGCTGCAGGAAAGAATCAGATCTCACAAAAGAACCCATTTGACTGTTTATATCCCGCATAACGTCCGGGTAAGAATGTTGGTAATTTGCTTGTTTTGAAACAAGCTCTGTCCCTTAGCATAGGCTCTCCGAAGACCTCCACGCCCCACTTTTATACGCTCATTACGATCTACATTAATATCTTCAAATATTAATTGGACCCATGAAGCCATATGAGTCGGCACCCTTGCATGTCGGCTTGTCAAGCGCTTGGGCTGAGGACGGTCTGACATGCCGGCCACAGAAAAGTTCCCGTGCTAAAACAATGCCATTAACGCCAATCAAGATGACACTTATGGGCCTTATTAAATGATATGTGATGTTCAGCATCCTTTGCAACTGCTCTGCCCATTAATGTAAACCGCTTCTGACCTCTTGGGTTTCTTAGCACCGTAATGTAATGTGATTATGAGTCCAGTCTCATAAATAATAAAGAGGGCTAGCAGCATCATTTATGTAGTTACATGATGATAATGTGTTGCTTCTTGCTTTGATAGAAATTAAAAAATAATGTGTTTTCATGTCTTTTTTTTTTTTGCACCGGAGGAGAAGACATGAATCAGGCATCTATTTTTACTGCTTCCACTCGCTGTTTCTTGTATTCAAGTGTAATTTGCAGTGCAGCCACCAGGTTTAAATGGTCTTTTATTCTGTACAAGTTGAGATTTAGCACTTTTAATTTAATAAAGTCACTCAAAAGTAAGATCGAAGATGTTTTATTGTATTTCGTCACGCACAAAATGTGTTAAAAAGTGGTTGAGTAGAGTTGCATAAAGATATTGAGAATAATCAGGCAACTACACATTGCCTAAAACCCTGTTGAAATGTCCTAAATGTTTTGCACAATTTTGGAAGTGCTCATGTAAGCCCTGTTGAGCTTCACGATTTCACTAAGTTTCACTCATTTGGGTGGCTCTGCTCGCGCTTTTCCTTCCATTTAACCAGTTCAGCTTTTCCAGAGCAATCGCTTAGCTCATAGTTTCTGAATAAACAAATGGATGAGTGAGTACAGTATCTGTTTGTATTGTGTATCAGAACGATGCTACGCGTTGATCATTATCTCCTATTCTCATCACAAAATCATCATCCACCGCAAACAGACTCTTTAAGGTCTCTCTCAGCTGCAGTACTTTAGGTTTTTTTTTTTTTATCTTCCTCTGCCTGTTCATTTGATTCATTAGCATACAGATAGTGCTCTCCAAAGATATGTCACGCTAGAGGTGTCCTCATTGCAAAGCAGCAAGTCTTATAAAGGTACTCCATATCTGTGACTGTGAGTTGTTTCTATTTTTTCCTCCAGGGATGCTTTGTTCTCTCGTGTGGGAGCGACAGTCACTAATCCTTCATTAAATGGCATTGTCAGCATTTAAACTGGAACCGCGTTTAATGGCTGCTGACCAGCAACACAGTTAAACTGTAATTAATTTCTTTGTGCTTGAATTAAGGATGTTTTTCAAAGCACAAGCCATTCACTTTCATGTAGCTCATTTAGGTCATTTTTTCAGGTCTAAATGTGAGGTTTTCTGCATCATGTGCAGCAATTTTGTGAATGAAAAGCAAAATCCTGAGATTATCCATTGTTTTATTCTTCAAATTTCGTCATTATAGAGAAAAATTATAGAGAAAATGTCATTTACTTGATTATGTTGTTTCCATCACATTACTTGAATGCAGCACTTTAGCCTCGTTTTTCTTTTAAAGCATTAGAGGCATTAATTATATATTTACTTACTTTATCTACTTGCTTAATCTATCTATCTATCTATCTATCTATCTATCTATCTATCTATCTATCTATCTATCTATCTATCTATCTACTTGTTTTTCTTTGACACAATTGACACTTATGACTGGTTTTGTGGTCCAGGGTCACATATATATTGAACATTCTTTGGACCATTTTTAATGTAAATTGTGACGTGGCAAAGAAATGCTGCAATAGTTATGAATTCTTTAGTTTAACATTATGATAGTAAAATGCATAATACATTTTGATATTGTAAAAAAATAAATAAATAAATAAAAATAAAAAAAAAACTTTGACACATTCTTCTTCATTCAAAATAAGATAAAACACTTAAACTGCTGGTCCCTGATGACAAAGCAGGCACTGGAATATGCAGATAGATTTATCGAACTAGCCATACGTGGCCGTCTTCCTGGTCATGTAATGAAGGAAATATACACGGCGAGTGGTCAGAGAGCTCCTGCGGCTTAATGACAGTGGATATCTCTCAGACAGGCCCTGAAATATTTGCTCGGGAGACTCTCCGAGGGTTTCAATCTCCCACAAATCCATTTATATGTTTGCAGCTGATTTATGGCCTTATTTTAACTGTCTCCTACATGCAAATGCAGGAGGCCGCTTAGAAATATACATAATGTGATTCTCAGGGTCATCCCTCCTGCCTGTCAGAACGCATTCCAGCCAGGGAGAGTGGAGGGACTGGGGGAATTGCTCTATCCTGAGAGGAGTCAGGAAGTTGCCGGGCGCTGCTATCTTCCTGCCCTCGCCTTTCATTAAGAGAAAAAGGCTAATGTCGATATTAAAGATACAACATATAAACATAAACTTAGGAAAAAGTGGCCTATCTTACACCTGCCTTTTTGTTGTGAATATATGAACAGTGTAACTGTGAAAGAAAAAAACACCATATGGGTTTAAAATGACATGAGAGCGAGTAGATGACAGAATTTTCTCTTTTTTGGGGGGTGGGGGGTGGGGGGGGGGGTGAACTGTCCCTTTAAGAAAAGCTAGAGAAACTGATGCAATGTTTGTGAGTGGTTTTGCCTTTGTTACGTGAAACTACAGATGGAGAACTTGCCATGTGATGGGCTTGTTTACATTCAGACATAGCTACAGATGGCTGAATTTGCATGATGTGTAGAAACATCATGAAGAGATTCTGATATCAGATCTGAACATGACAAGCCAGCAGAAGCCAAATGGGATCCTGATCGATTTGCAGTTTTCCAAGCCCCTTCCTTCAGTAAAGCTCTTACTAGCCTTCATTCTGATCATTCAGAAACGGGAAAAAACGAAGCATAATGCTATTCTAACCTTAATGAGGCATATACGTTCATCGGTTTGTTATAGAGAAATGCACTACTTGCCTCTGCAGGTCATTAAATAACAAATGAAAGAAATTAAGTGTAGAGAATGCACTGAATCCAAATGTGGCCATATTTTCAGGTCATAGTGGTGTAGCTTCATTAAAGACATCTGTCATGGAATGTGTCACTACAGTTCTACCCCCCATGTTACATATAATTCTACCCTAACTTTTATACCTTAGAGCATAGGTTTCACTTTTACTGAATTAAGGACTTGCCACTCAGACTAGCAGGGACCTTCAATATATTAAAAAAGAAAAAAGAAAAAAAATCTCTGAAACACTTAAATTTAAAATTTTAATTAATTTAATGTATTTGATGAACAATGAATATTTAAATATAGAACATTAACATTATTTTATAATACCATTTAAATATGTAATCATTAATAATTGTGTAATTTATAAATGTTTATTCAAAAAATCTGAAAAGGTAAGAAAATTCTGTATTATTCAATCAATTTACTGGTTGCTGGTTGACAAGCCAGGCTTTAAATTAATAGCTTACAAAAGATGAAAATCCAATCACCACTGGCTAACCTAATGATATTCTGACCCTGTGTTGTTATATATATATAGTAGTCTTCAACAGTACTCTTCAACTCTTCTATTTAGCAGAAAAATCCATTTGGCTGTCCATCACATACACCAAAACAAAATTGCCTCAACATATCTAATTGGAGAATCTTTTAAGTGAATCTCATTTTTTTTTTTTTTTTTTTTTTTTTTTTTTTACTCCATTTCTGTTCCTAGGAGAAATTAAGTATTCCATTCGCTGCATAAATTTTCAGGTCTTACTCATGCGACACTCGTGGGTGTTGAATTTTTTATGACAAAAACGGTCTAATAATTGTTGAACAGATGTATTGTTGAAGAGTGGGCTCCAACAGACCTCATAAAACAGATTTAACATGTTAACCCTGGCTAGCCTTTAAATGACATGCAAAAAGGAAAAAGAATGAACACTGAAATGATGCTGTGTTAGCATAGCGAAATGGAGAAAAAAAAAAATACATGATCTAGGTTAATCCTATACTCAAATTCCTTAAAGGTTTGTTAATTGTTTTGATAGTTACATTTAGAAGCACATCTACCTAAAAAAGTACAGTTATAATTATTTGCAGTTATAATTTTGCTTTCAAAAAAAGATTATCTATGAAACGTTTAGAAGTCAATGGTGTGGTGCAATTTAGCACTGTTTTTAAAGTGAAATACATACCCTTCTTCAAGCATCGATTTTTGTTTTGTCAGTTGTGAAAATTGTTGACTGTGGTTCATGTTAAAACACTAATATTGCAGCATTTCCTATTATTTAAATGTTTTCACCATAAAATTCAATTTTTGTAATGGTAAGTCAAACCTATGTGTCAGAAACAAGTTATGGGTCTTTTTGGCTCAGTGGGACTAGAATTAGGTGGTGTGCCAGTGGCAACATTTGAGTTCCTTCATCTAATTTAGGTCTTTTTTCGTTCCCTGACTTGCTGCATAATTTAAGACTGACCCATGCCTGCGCCGATGGCACTGAAGTTTTGACCCTTTGTTTGCTTTAATCAGATTCAAAAATACATGAGTTACATGTCAACTGAACTTCCCTCATGTTTACATAATGGGCATCAGCTCTAAATTATCCCACTTCCGAACTTGACATGCATCAGGAGGCTCTGGGAGGCTTTGAGGGTCTGGATACACATTATCAAAGGTCAGGAATTTAAGTCAACTTATTCCCTACGATGTTAGTCCACTTTCCATCAAGTTTTCCCCCCCTCAACATCTTTAGCATAAGACCTAATTGGCCCTGTCAGTTTTATGATGAAAAAGACTGGAAAATGAGTTCAATTAGTTACAGTATATTTTTATTGCATGTATCTGTTTACTTTTGTATACACAGCAGCCCACCAAAGTATTTGGACTCCTAAGTTATACCTAAAAATTTATGTTGAATACTATGTGAGGTTAAAATATGTGTTTTGGTGTGGTTGTTGATGTCCTTCTGCAGGTTACATTGATATGCCAGTAGGTGGCGACAAGTGACAAGTATTTAAAAGTTATTTCATTCGTTTATGAATGAGTCATTGAATCATTCAATGGTTAATTCAAAATAAGTTGAAATAAGTTGCCATTATTAAATATTTTACTCAGTCATTTTGTTTGTTCAAAAACGCTGATTCTTTCAGGAACAACTGTGTTGTTTGGAGACGGAACGTTTCATTCTGTTTTGGAAAAAAGTTGCTTGATATTGATTTTCTGCTTATTGAACTGCTATATAAATGCAATTTCACACACTGTACATCTTTACATTGTAGTGTCTCACTGAGTTTTCAGCGCCAGTGAGCATGAACGCCAAGTTAATGTCAGGAAGTTCAATGTTTAATAACGCACCTTTAGAAAGACTGCACTGCTTTCAGCCCTGTGTCTTGCGTTTTTATAAGGAAAAACGTGATCTGTCCGAATGGCAATTTTTCAGCTATGTGGCTCCATTGATGTCCAAGTGCATATTAGACACATTCCATGACTGTAACACAACCTGTGCATTAGTTACATCTACACTCAACTGAATGGATACAGCACCATTTATTTTCTCCCTCGCAAGCTTCCCTTTGCTACTGGATAAAGCCATTTAACAAATCCCCATTAATTCTGTGTATGGCAGTAAGATATAATTTAGGTAGTCATTAATTACGTACAGTATGCCCTGAATAATTTACTGGTCAAAGACAAATTTAATTAAGTCACCGTTCATTGACAACGTAGGTGTGTGAACATTGTAATGCTCATATCATATGCAACACAGAGAGTGTTTAAGGACAAGACTAAGGACAGACATTATTTGTATCTCTGCTCTTTAGGACTTAAGGGATGTTAGTTCACCTAAATGCTTTAATGTTCTCACTACTTCTCTGTATTGAAATACCTAGAATACCTCACGACTTCAGTTATCGTTTACCCTTTACAAACTATTTTTCTTTCTGTATTGCTGGTGAAAAGATGACTTCTTAAACATCTCTTTTAAAGGGTCTCTCTCACTCTTCTTCTCACTTTCTCAAACAGAAAAGAAAATAACTTGCTCTGTAAGAGGTAGATGAGTACCAGTCTATCACTTTCTTATTGACTTTGAGGTATTTCCTTAGCTCGTATTGATTAGGGTACTGGAAGCTAATTCAAGGTCGTCGCTTTGAGCCAAACACTATGCGCTTTCCCTGAGTTTTCATTTGTAAGGAAAAGGCTCTACAAGAGTTTATTTTTTAACTCTAACTTTGTGCTATGCACGTCAAGAAGAAAAAAAAAACAGTAGAAAGAAAGATACTGGTAATTTTCTTACAGGACATTATGTTATGTTTACAGACATCAACCCTAAAAAACAATATAAAGAAAAGCATAATTCAAAATATGAGTAAAACACATGTAAAGTATCTTTTGTTTTTATGTGTGGTCATTAACCGTTGGTCATGCAGATTGATCATTAGGACCAACAGAAAGCTTCTTGGTAAAAAAAGTGAGTTCTGTGTGAACCACTGACGAGTGACAATGGATCACACTGCCAGCAAAATTTGGTTCAAAGTTCACTAGTGCAGATAGTTCGACAGTTAGGCTCTATCATCTCTATATTTTAATTTGTACTGCATTATCTTTTCAATGCTAAGATCACACATTTGGTCAGATAATTTTTTTTAAATATATATATACTGATACCAAAGCAGACTCAAACCCATAACTAAATGTGCTTATTATATAGTAATTATATAGTGTACAGATTTTATATGAAAAGTCCTGCCATTTATACTGCTGTGCAAAGGCAAAAGACAGTAACTTTGATTTTGGTTGAAAATTAGTTATTGATATTTTTGGGAAATTCAAGACATCCTTTACCATCTGCATTAGTATCTTGAATCAATTTAGTTGTTTTTCTGAGAAAATAATAGGTGGTCTCTACCGTAACTTCGAAAAGCCCCGGAGAAACCAAGGCAGAACACCGTATAACACCAGTTACGGCTCTTTCACTTTGTTTGGAACGCTCAAAATGAGTTACGGCGCTCTGCCTTTGTTTAACTGTGCGTCAAAATGAAGTTACGGTGCCGGCTTGGAGTTATATGGTGTTCTGCCTTTTTTTTATTGTCCATTAAAGTCTGCCGCATTTAAATTACGGTGTAGACAAATGAATTAGATAGATCGCGATCTACCAAACAGCTCCATATAACAAAACACTGTAAAGACTAGATACCTTGGCAGCAATACGTAATCATAAATAACCTTTAAAGATTTTTTTTTCCTTTTTATAATGGAGATTATTCACCAGGCTGTCACTTCTAGTTGGACATGTGTGGACTTGAATGCCGTATAGCATGATCAATCATAAAATCAGTAGCCTATTAACAGTTCGCAATTAAATCCACATCCTACCTTTTCTTGTAACCCGAGAAAATAAATCCATGGCGATGAACGTCATTGGAGATGTTTAATCTACAAGCATTCTGAGCCTTATTCCTGCTTGCTGGCGTTCACATAAATCCACAAGTCATTCTTTTAGGTTAGGCTATTTCATTCAAGTCAATATAAAAGCAATTATGCTATGTCTAGCATTCTTTTACGTTACTGAGCATAGCAAATAAATTGGTTGCAAAACAGTATCCACTCACAAGTTTAACTTTTAGTTACTGCCTTTTGCCCTGGTGTGACTTCTCACTTTTTGCAGACAATGCAAAAGCAGAGTACAGTTACTTCAAAGTTTTCAAGTTTGAGCTCACAATTTTTTAATGTAGATAATTTCCATTACTAAAACATCTAATTGCCAAATTTCCAATGTCCTACCTATAATTACTTTGGTTGGACAAATAAAAAAACTTTAAAGCAATTTTTCTCAGTTTCAAACTCTAGCGAGTTCAGGTCTTTTGCCTTTGTAGGGCAGTATAGAATCATTAATGAAGCTGTTTCTTTATCATATTTCTTCGGTATTGTGTACTGTAAGAGATTTCTTGCCAACAGATATGGATTTATTACGAATTTGATAAAAGAGAGAGAGAAAGAAATGCAGCTAATAATAATTTGAACTTTCCCATTCTCATCTAGCAGATTTAACAAAAGTTAAAGCCATAAAATGCGTGATCTGGTGCGTGTGCGATTTCTTTAATTTCTCTGGTTAATTCACATAGCCATTCTCTATACTCCTTGCATATGAAGAGTACCCCCTAGGAGGAAAAACAATAGACTGCCTGAGTGGCACCAATTGCCTGGGGGCAGGACTTGCTCCATTAGGATCCCCAAAAGGTATCTAGTGAAACAAAGCCCGAGTCTACAGTTGATTGGCAAACAAAGTAGGCACAGGCACTTAGGAATTCAATTGCATTTTACCCATCACCATTTCTGTTCAGCCTAAATTGTGCGCCTGGACTAACAGCTTCTATTAGCTCTAGTGGTGCCTATTCAGGTGCTAATTGAGATGAAACCAGGGTTTGTCAAGGCAATTATAACAAATAGCTGGAAATGGCTGGAGATGGCCTTTGAGCGAGCTAAAACTGTGGAGGGGTATTAATCTTTTATAGCCGTGACATGAGTAATAAGGGGTAAATTTATCACTGTATCACATCTGCAGAGATGATATGATATCATTATGATTTTTTTCATCTTCAAGATACAGAGGGAAAAACTTCATGTTCAAGGGCCTCAGAACTACTTATGAACGTCGGCCAGTGCATAACATGACCCTAGGAATCTGAGGCTTGCATGCTTGTATTAGAAAAATGCTCATCAGCTTGCAACAAGAATTGTTGGAGTAATATACACTACCTGTCAAAAGTTACAAATCATTAACATTGTTTTAATGTTTTTGAAAGAAGCCTCTTGTGCTCACCAAGGCTACATTTATTTGATTGTAAAATATTATCACAAATTAAAATAGCTCTTTTCTTTTTTAAATATATTTTGAAAAGTAATTTATTTTGTGATTCAGCAAGGACTTTTTTTTTTGGATCAAATAAATGCGGTCCTGGTGAGCTTAAGAGACTTCTTTAAAAACATTTGGATAAACAAATTTTGGATAAACATCTTTTTAAAAACAAAAGAATGGTAATGTATGTTTAAAAAACTTTTTTATTATCATTATTAATAATTTTATCAATTGCTGAGGAAAATAGGCCAATCAGCAGTGCAGATTAGACCAAGTCGTGTGTGCATGTGTGTGCGTTTGCCATAGAGTGAGTGAGAATATCGACGATACCGGTGAGAAGCCGAGCAAAACCTCTCACAATACATTAAGCCGTGGCTCAACTTAGCAACAATCCGTTTCTTCTCAATCTCTGATGCAGGTCTTTACCCAAACTGTATAAATAACACTCCCACCTGGACCTTATTCACCACCCAGTGGCATTTATTTGGAAGTCTTCCGTCTCATTTGCATCAGAATTACCTCTTCAGGTACTGGTGTTAAACTCTCAAGCCAGTGATTCCATGGATCACTTAAGCCGAAAGCTTATCAGTGTTATTATAATTTATAAAGGATTTAGGAAATCATATTTTGGAGAATGTTGATCCGTAGACCATTCCCGAGGTGTTATTTTCTCACTCCTGTGTTTACCCACTTGGTAGATCGGCATTGTGGAATTTTGCACTTATCTTTCAGGAAATCCGCTTTCGCCTCAGAGAGAACACTCAGATATTTCCATAAATTACACAGACAAAGTGAGAAATGAAGGTGCTTCACCTGAGGCGACTAAAGAAAGTTTTCTAGAGGTTGCTGAGCACACATCAGTAAAATCGGCTGTCGACTGTGGAAACAAGTCTGATTGTGTCTTTAAGAGCGAGCTGATGTGTTGCTTCTAAATCACTGTTAAGATGTGTGAATGCTTGGTTAGCAAAACTGCAAAGGAGGGAATACAAAGACATATGCTTTGATTGCTCTGAATATAACTGAAATAATTGTTTAGTGCACCTCTGGGTTGAAAGAACAAAGCTTGCACTAACTTCCAATTCCTAAAACAGCAGTTTTTAACCTCAAAGCTGAACCAATAACTTTTTTAGTGATAAAATACTTTTTCCCTTGGTTAATATGTAGAAGCAACTAAAGGTAACCCATTTGTAGAATGGTGTTGTGGTTCTGTGTTGTTTTCAAAACATTGTTCTGTTTGTTTTAGTCCCTAACCAGATTGACCCAGCAACACTGGTTTAACTAGTGTGAGTTTGGGGGCAGGACTATCCATTTTACGGGCCAATGGCAGACAGCAGGGAGTGTTTGGAAAACCTGTTTAAAAAAGGTATTTTGGTTACACTTTATTTTAAGGTGTCCATATTACAGTGTAACTGTACATTTAAGTACTGAGTAATATTAATTAACTATGTACTTGCTATATGGTTAGGGTTAGGATTAAGGTTTGGTTTAGGGCTACTTGCATGTAGTTATGCATAATTTATTGTTATTATAATAGTAAGTTTTTTTTTTTTTTTTTTTTTTTTTTTTTTAATTCTGTGTCCCTGGTCACTTTTAATATTATTTTAAATTATGAATTAATTCTGTCTCCTGCTGTCATGTTCACTGGGAGCAAGGGAACGAGGAGAAGAGGAATTCTTCAACAAGACAGTCTTTTAATGATACAATAGCTGGAACTAGGGATATGCCGGTATCAAATTTTCATGTTGCGATTAATTGCTAATGCTTTTATCACGGTATACGGTATTATCACGGTATTGGAATTTAGTTGCAAAAAAGTGTTGTCATAATACAGTATAACAGGTTTAATATCTTTTTTTAATAACAAAAATAACTAAACATTTAAATACAAAGAAGCAATACAGTAAAAAATGTATAAAGTTAAAAATTTTACAATAAAGCGATACAGTAAAAAAATGTATAAAGTTAAAAATTTTACACAGATTAAAGTGCAAAAGAATTATAAAGACCAATAGGTAGCCTATCAATTTACAATAAGATCTCATTAGTTAACCTTAATTAATGCATTAACATTAACAATGAGCAATAGATTTGCTACAGAAGTTATTAATCTTTGTTAAGCTTGGGTTCATAAAAAAAAAAAAAAAAAAAAAAAAACCTGTGGCAACTTTGTGGTAATTTTAACAACGTATTATGAAATATTGGAATTACCTAAGATTAATGAATATTTATAAGAATTTTTCATTGGGAGTTTATGTTAACTAATGAATTAACTATTGTTAACTAATGAAGCTCTAATGCAAAGTGTGACCGAACAATAAAGAATCAAAACACTTTTCAAACAATATCTAGGGCATGTTGTAGTCCAGATTAAAATGTAAAAACGTTTTAAAATAAATAGCCTATTAAGTCTAAATATTTAAGTAGTTGGCACTGTGATGAACACCATAGCGAACACAGAAATCTGAATGGCTATTTAAATAATTTAAATACGTTTCAGAAACAGAAAGTAGCGCAGCCGGTTTGTTTAAAGAAAAACGCCACCGTTTTTCCATATTCTAATATGTTCTTCCCTCAACTTAAACGAGCTGATACGTACCTCTCCCGTCTCACTGCGTGCACTTAATCGCTCTAGCGCAAGGCGCAACTATGCTAGCATTTAGATTAGCACCATTCATTCCTTAGGATCCAAACAGGGATGAATTTAGAAGCCACCAAACACTTCCATGTTTTCCCTATTTAAAGACGGTTACATGAGTAGTTACACGAGTAAGTATGGTGACACAAAATAAAACGTGGCGATTTTGAAAGCGGATAAAAAATGATAACTATAATGTATGGCGGAAGAGCATGTCGCAGCACTTCGACCTCGGTGCAGTAATATCATCACTCAAGTGAGCACGTCCCAGCACTTCGACCTCTGCGCATGATGATATTACTGCGCCGAGGTCGAAGTGCTGCGACGTGCTCTTCCGCCATACATTATAGTACAGCGGCCATCTCCATGGCCACAGGGAGAAACAAACAGGGAAAACAAAAATCTTTCAAAAAACAGAAAACAAACACGGGGAAAAAAGGCGCTGCTCAATTTCTGTTAGGTCCGCTGTTCTGTCACGTTCACTGGGAGCAAGGGAACGAGGGAACGAGGAGATGAGGAATTCTTCAACAAGACAGTCTTTTAATGATACAATAGCTGGAACACAGGGAATGTAGGAGATACGGAACAACTGAACAAGATAATTAATTAACACAGCTGGGAGGAATCATAATCAAACTAAACAAGAACGGGAAACAGGAAGGACCAAATAAGGGCATAGAGAGCACATGGGGAGCCACAAAACACAACACAAGTCTGACACCTGCAGGGTCTTGTACAAATGGAGTCTTTTTAACAGTTAACGGTTATTGATACCACAGTAAAACTGTGGTAAATTATATAGAAATAGACCCTTGAGGTGACAACTGCAGGTTATCAAGTTTTCCAGTAGAGAAAACAAGCACTGACAAAAAGATTCAGAAAACTTTAACAGCTAAATTTAATTAATTTATTAATTTAGGTGTTATTTAAGTATTATTTATATACTAATATTACAGTATTTATTACTATTAATGTTTATTTTCAAAATTTGAATTTTTATTTATAATAAAGGGGTCCTATTATGTTTTTTCACTTTTTGAATTTTAGTCAGTGTGTAGTGTGTATGTTTGGGCATAAAAAAAAAAAAGATCTACAAAGTTACAAATCCACTCTAAAGGGAGATATTTGGTTTTTAAAAAATCCCTTTTCAAGAACTACAACAAACGGCTCGTTTGGACTGCAAAGTTGTTTTTCTGTATTTGTGACATCACAAATTGGCCCATTAGAATATCATTAAAATAAATCCCACCTCCGGAAATTCGAATGCATGTTTTAAAAGCGAAACCCGGCGTGGGTGTTTTTATATCACTGTATTTCTGAAGGAAACCGACTGTTTTCAGAAAATTTTGGATGTCATTTTTATTTCATCTTGCATGTAATGTCTGATAAAGCAGCGTTTGTGAGAGGAGCTCTGCTTTGTGTACAGCGTTACCGGGGAAACCTCGCTCTCTCCTGCTCCAACAGCGCCACTCGCTGGCAGATAATTAATTTGCATATATATGCCGCCACAAATATTGTAATTCTGTGGGACTATGGTATAAATAAATTCAACTGTATAACAGTTTCGCTGCAATTCATGTTATAATGTTAGAATTAAAGAACAATAAACATAACACATATTACCGTTGCACTTATCTGTATATAGTAAATGCAGTTATTTTTAAGCTGTTGTTGACATCCTATCTAAAATGTGATTTAGCCAAAAAAACAACAACAATATCATTACCACTTTAATATGTCTTGCAATATCCATGCGTGCACAGGTTCTGCGCGATCCTCTTGTTCAATATTCTCGGGGTCTGAATTGATATGGCAATATTGACTAACTTGCTGCTTTGTCAAGGGGCGGGGCAGTACTGAAACACTGTCTAAGCTGTTCGCCAATCACAACGCACTGGGACAGCTAACCAATCACAACACATTTTGTTTTTCGGAAGGCGGGCCTTCATCAAACCCGGAACTAATCGAGCCGTTTGTGCCAGGCTGGGGAGGAAGGTATTGTAAGAATGTAAATTATGTGAAAAATAATGCGATTTTCGAACCACCAAGCATGAGAGCATGTTCTAGTACACCCACAAAACAAAAATCAAGACATTGTAAAAGAGCATAATAGGACCCCTTTAAGTTTAGTTTAAGTTAGTTTGTAATTTCTGTTTCCATTTTAAAGATCTTTAACTTATTCATTTCAATTTGGTGTCAAAGCAACACTTTCTTTTTATCTAATATTTAATATTTACTTAATTTCAATTACTGAAAATGAGTGTTAATAGTTTTAGTTAACACTAACAACACTATTGTGTTTTCACTGAAGTGTGCTATATATTTTTGCAGAAAGTATGTTTACCATGCAGAGGGTAAATGAGATGTAACCTGAAATTAACCTCAAAGCAGCTATGCACTTTAAATGTGTCTTAAGAATGTACTCTAGTGGATTGGCATCACATGATGTACGTGATTCTCTTTTATAAAGGACGTGCAAACTGCAGGTTGCGCTTCAAGAATGCCATGTTCAATTCACATCACGTCACGATTGTGTACATCCTAACATTACGACAGACTGCACATATGAAAAGGAACAAGCGTAATTTCTCTCAAGCAGCATATGTGCCACACATTAACTCTCCGCGAGGAGTGCATCTCCCCGTTCCTCCATCCTAATTTACAGTCTCAATGGACTCTACCTTTCAGAAGGTAGAGTGCCTCTCTACAGTCCACTGTAATGCATATTCGCTTTGTTATAGCGTTAGTGTCAATTCTGACTCAACATGGATTGTCAATTTGTCTTTTTTTTGGCATGGCCAATTTAAATGCACTGGCTTTTATGCAAAACATTCTAAAATCAAGCATTTTCCACTAAATTGGACATTTTTATGGTTATAATTTTGCCATTCTGATGGCAAGAAATGCTGCCCCAAAGGGATTGTGCCTCTTATCTTTTGTAGCTTTCCGTGATGTCTGGATGACAAGTTTCTTTAATATGCATGGAGAATGGCAATTTTGGGAGACTTTTGTCCTCAGATCTTGATGTGGCAGATGCCAGAGGAATTACCCCCCCAGCACCCCTCCCAATTCTTGGTCCTAATAAAAATGTCAGTGCTCTGGAAACCTGTACTCTATCTAATCATGGTTATAATGAAGTGTGGCTGAAATAAATATCAGGAAAATCTATATAAAAATTCTAAACATTGAAATGAGCTTCAGTATCATGTTCAGTGTAATAGGATTATGAATGAATAATTGTGGAAATGGATAAATAAATATATTTCATTGGATAAAAACAACCATCAAATTTCCCATTCGGTTTCTCAGAATAATTCACGAAATGGCTTCTTTTTGTTACATGCAAATGCATCAATAGGTAAATAGCATGCCTGATTATAGTGTAGTATATGATTCATCATAAAGACAAAAGGACATATTCAGAAAAGCAGCTTTAGAAACATCTTAGATGGAGAAATATTCTCATATGTTCTTTGGCATGAATCTGCTATGATATGTTATTGTTGCAATGCAAAATACAAAAAGTCAGTGTTAGAAAGCTTAAGGAATGATTTACCCAGAATTTTATTTTCTCACCCTCATGCTGTTCCAAACCCATGACTTCTTTCTTCAAACTAACACAAAAGGAGAGAAGTTGAAAATTAAATTTGTTATTGTTATGAAATAAGTTTGCTCTTCTTCATGCTATTTCAATGAACAGAGACTTCCAAGCTTAAAAAGGAGAAAAAAGCACCATAAAAGTGATTCATACAACTTGTGTGATATATTCCTATTATTCTGGAGCCATACAAGGCCGAAATTCGACTTGCCATGCACTGAAAATCCCACCATAGTTCTGCAAGGTGCAATCATGAGAAATAGTAAGTAAAATTTGGTGACATAATTGCAGTTATATGACTTGGAATATAGTGTATGAGCCATATGGATTGCATTTATGAAACTTTTGTGTCCTTTTTTGAAGCTTGAAAACTTCAGCCTCCATTCATTGTAGCTGCGTGAGAAAAAAAGCAACCGGCGCAGTTTTCTCCTTTTGTGTTCTCAGAAGAAATAAAGTCATGTTGGTTTGAAATTATATGGACGAGTAAATGATGGGTGACCTATTCCTTTATGTTAATAAGAAACAGTTCATACAAATAATTTCCTTATAATCGGCTCTTGCCTACAACATTGTGCCACAGAAGTTAATTTCTCCAAGGTCAGCTATCATGTGCTGAAATAAAGCCTTTACATTTCCATTCAGCGTGCTATGCATTCAAGCTTCAAGGTTTGGTCCACTGTCAGTATTATGAGAGATGATAAGAGAAGCTCAGTGCGTCAATCAAAGCCGAAAGGAAGCGGGCGGACGAGGGGTGCGAACTCATTTGCATAGCCCTCTGTTAACTTTATTGGGATGGGCGGGGCAGATGTTTGAGAAGCCCTGCCTCTCTAATACAGCTCCAGACATCGTGCTCAATCTCTGTCCCTCATCCCAGTTCTCTCGCGAGCACAATTAAAAATGTATAAGGCTGCAGCGAGGATGGATTAGATGCTGGTCTCCCACGGCTGCTGATCTGGAGTGCGAAGCTGTCACAGAGGGAGTTAGAGGGAAAGGTGTGGGCAGGAACCTCATGACGACAGGACTTCTATAGTCCCAGAGCTCTAGACCTTCTCACTTGGCACCCCCTCCCACCCACAGAACCCACTCGTCCTGCTTCAAAACGGATTACCCGCTTTTGCTTTTATTTACCGATTCTCCCCCAGGTGTCATCCCTCACCTGTCCGATACAGTGAGTAGCCTTTCATCCACCGCCCCCCCTTCCCAGAGACTGCCGTCTCTACCACCCCTGCCAACAGCATGCTCACAGCTAATCAATCTCACCCACTTTTTTCTTTTTAGACCCACCCTCACCAAAGACGCGGATGCGTTCCGCAAGATAAAGTATCATTCTATCATGTTGGGTTACTTTAGGTTGAATATGTATCAGGACTCCGCCTTGCCGAGTGGGTTTCCCTTCTTTCTTTCTTTTTCCGAACAGGAGGGAGGAGGATAAAAACAACCATACTCCATCACACACAGGAAGTGAACTGATGATGTGTATCTGTATAAGTCTGTATGGAGTAAGCATGCGAATACAAAAAAAAGGAGTGTGTTATAAGACCCTCTTTTGAGTGCTGATACAGTCTTAAATTATTTATTATTGTGCTATTTCGTTTACTGTGCTTTTTAAGATGTGGCAAGCTGATGGATTCTGAAGTAAACAACAGAATTGGGCCAAAAATGGCGAAAAACAATTTTAATAATGTTCTTTTTCATTTAAATGGACTGCAAACATAATTTTCCTTGTTAGAGAAGCACTTGTGGGTTCCAATTGCAATATATTGGTCAAATCTTCTCAGAAAAAAAAAAAAAAAAAACATTATTTGTTGTCTTCGAGCTGTTACTCTCCACTCTAGTCTCTCACATTCACAGATTTTCACAGTGTTAAGCTGATCAATGCATTTTCACCCCCCGTGAGTGCTGGGTTTCCCAGCTGTCAGGTTATGTTATCCCTGATGGGCCAGATATCCTGTGCTCAGAGCACCTGCCTCTTATTCTGGTCATCCAAAGGCCTATTATAATGTCTTTACTGTCAGGATGCAGGTATGATGGGAGTACGTGTGACAGAATGCGTCGATGAGCTTGCTTATCACACATTGCTTTTGACTAAAAGCAAAGACGAGAGGCAAAGGAAGTCATGTGGTTTTATACAGTATAGTGCGCTACAAATTTGCTATTGAAATAGATTTCCTGTTGCAGCAACTGTGTACACGGCACATAGCTGAAAGCCGTTTATGAAATAAAAAGACAGCGGCACACAAGTATTAGCTTTCATTATTTTATTTAATAATAATACTATATAAATATATATAAGCACAGAAACCTTTTGTATATTTTATATTATGAATTACTGAAAAAATTGAAAATAAATGTTTGATGCTGTAATAAAAGCTATTGCCCATAACTGTATATATATATATATATATATATACATATATACACACACACACACACACACACACACACATTTTGTTTACATCCCTTAATATTGAGTACTTACCTGAACATGTAAACGTAAAATCAAAGTCTGTTAAGTAGGATGCATCCCCCAATATTCAGATTTGTAGTTGACCAATGTTTTTTTTTTTTTTTTTTTAATTGCTAATTCTTAAACTATTACACTTGGTCTTCCCATTCCCTATGTGGTTGCAGCATTGACGTCAACTGTCTTCAAAACTTTGGAAACTAAAATGAAAATATGAGAGGAAGACAGACAGCGGTTTGCTAAACATCCAAGTTTATGAAGAAAAATAAGCACTGTCAGTCATTACAGTCAATCAGACTTGGCTTTCTCTTTCTGTCTTACAGGAGGAGGACAGGGGCCAGTCGTCTGGATTCACGGGGCAGCACAACCTGCTCCAGCCCAGCCTCAGCTCATTAGCCAGCCCTGCTAAGACGGAGGTGTCTTCGCTTCCAAAGCCCCCGCTTTGACATTCACGCAGTGCTTCCAGTCGATCAGGTCCCAGCTCTGATAAATTTGCATCTCTTTGAATGTGACGCTGGGAAAAAAAAGAGGCGAAAAGAGGGAGGGGAGAAAAAGGGCCCAGCCACTAGATTAAATTTTGCTGTCTAGAAAATGAGAAAAAAGGGCCTCTATCTCCTGGAGTCTACTGGGAAGATCTTTATTCTGATTCTTGTTAGAATTGTTTATCACAGTGACAGAGCAGGCCTGAGCAGAGATAAAGGCAGTGCTCCATCACGCGCCCTGACAGTCGTAGGACATGCAGTGGAATGAAAGAAGTCAGGGAAATATTATTAATAGATGCTGACTTGATTTGCCTCGATTGCACGTCAAGAAGAGGGGGCCATGGCTTGATTGCAGCCTATGAAGTTCTGTCCAAAAGGGAAGCTATTTTTCATTAAGTGATAGAAGTCTTATTCTTTTTTTTTTGGCTCCCTTTTGCTTTCCAAGGAGCTGATAACTTATGCAGTTTATTCTAACCGTGCTGATTTGTGTCAGTGAGAAAGAGAGTGAGGGAGGGAGAGAGAGAGAGAGAGAGAGAGAGAGAGAGAGAGAGAGAGCGAGAGAGAGAGAGAGAATGGGGCTTATCTTGTCTTTTATAAAATAAACCGCCTTTCCTGGTATAATGTTAGTTTTGGTGCAAGTGAGGAGCTTGCATGCACATTTGACCTGTTCTTGTGATCTACACGCATGCAGCTGCAGTGTGGTTGGGGCAGTGCTGTGTAAAAAAAGTATGCAGTACTGTATGCTCAGTATTCGCAGGATTAAATGCAATTACAACAATATGAGATATGCATACTCCTATAAAACCAGTTGTGCAAATCCAATTGAATTTGTCACACGTGCAATAATAATTCACAGTGGGTATAATAAGATTTTAAAAAGATGAGATCAATATAATTACAGTTTGCACTGTTTTGTAAAGACATACATGGGCTTTAACTGTGAGCACTTTTGGCCCTGTTTTCTTTAAAATAAAATTTTCAAGTCACTTTTTATTGTACCCTCAGTATTTTTCCATTATTTTTGATAATTATCACAATTATAATGTTGAAATTATGTTTTAAATATTTTTGGTAGAAAACTGCATACTTTTTTGACGTGCTAAAAAGTTAAGTTAGCTCACAATTTATGCACTCTAAATGCACACAATTAAATATTTTCACACTTTTTTTGCAAATAATTATTCATTAGATTGAAAATGTCAACTTGATTTGAGATTTTGTAATATTATGAATGTCAAAAAATATTGTTCAAAAATGTTACTGTACTTTGTTTTTTTTTTATTTCTTACATCGCATGTAATTTCTTATTATTAAAAACAAAAACTTAAAAAAAGTTAACTTTAAGTTGAAATTGCTAGTCTAATAGATGTGATGCCACAATTGTCAGAATAAGTGTAAATATTTAAATAAAAAAATCTGCACACAAATATTAAAATGATTAATGATACTTCACTTTTTTTTAGATTTCCAAAGTTTTAAAATATTTTATTTTTGCGATTGATTTTCATATTTAAAGATTGAAAGTCAGGGTCTGGGATAAGGGTAAAAGTGCATTTTTATGGATAATGCATTTGAAAAGTATAACCATAAAAGCACGATAAAAAGCTTGAAATGACTTAATATGACACATAATGAAAAGAAAAAAGTTAAAACTTAGTTTTAATAAGAACGAACTCCTGGGACATAATGTGTGTGTAGCTGAAGAAACTCATATTTTCTGTGTATTAAATGTGAGACAGGCACTTGTGGGGTTGTCACTAGTGATCTTTTTAATGAGAATGAAAATGTGTTTGACTAGCACTGTGAACGAAGGGGCGGAAGGAGAGACAATAGGGGCTTATAATTCATGGGGTTTAGTTGGACGCCGTGGGTTTGTGAGGTGCCGCTCTTGCTGTGGCGCGCTGGAAAACACACACACACACACACACACACACACACACACACACACACACACACACACACACCTGTCGTGTGAACAGAGGAGGTGGTGTTGTTTAAGGGTAGACAGATGGAAGTCTAACACAGGGTAAATGAAAACTTAAAACCACCCAGCGTTGAGCATTTATTTACTAAGGACAAACTGCATTTAAATCTTCTTTTTTATATTCCAGCCTTTTTGCTTTGTGATCACAATGTAAATTATTTAATATCATGTATATTGAATGTTGCTGTCGTTTTGCATAACTAATATTTAATAATATAATAATATTGCATTATATTTAACAATACTGACTAAATTTTAAACAGGCAAGACCTCAATATTTCAGTCTAGTTTTAACCTGTAACAAATTATTTTATATGAGTACTATGGTAAGTTATATATTACTGTAAGATGGTGGTTATATATTAAAGTACCATACAAATGTACTGTGATATAAAGTGATTTTACAGAATTTTTTAATTTGGCAATGAAACATTATTTATAGCCAGCAAGTTGCTATTGATTTAACTCAAACTTTCTAAATCATTTCTTCATTACAGATGGTGCGAAAGCACTTTGAATTCATTATGGAGGTCTTATTTTTGCTTAGTTATGTTGCGACTCTTTAAGTGCCAAGAAAGAAGTTCATTTGCAAATGTTAGCCTCTCACACACTTCGCTTTCCAATACTGTGCACATTTACAGTGCTGTTCTATTGGCGCTATTCACTGCATTTTTAAGCTAAACGTGCATAAGTGTGACACAATTGATTTTATGTTTATATTCTACCTCTCTACCTCATATCACCTAGCGGAGATGTTATATTGTATTTGTCAAAGGTTTTCCTGAAAGGAATCCCTGCCCTTACAAGTTCAGTTTAATGCAGTGCATGATGAAATGCACATGTAATGTTAACCTGGGTTAACAGCTTCAAATGAGCTATTAAATTGCTCATACAGAGACAAATTTTGAGTGCTATTCAAGTGGGTCTTTACAAGTGACTTTTCGTCTCTAATATGTTCTCAAGATATGTGAGAATACTACTAATTATAGCCTTTAGTAACGTAGCATAGCGACTCTCAGCAGTGCCTCACTGGCTCTCACTCGCCGCACACTTAAGTAGATCTGTACATTAAGTGGAACAATGGCCGTGTAGTTATCAAATGTCTGATTTCATTTCTTTCACACGGTTCCATTGCTGCGCATTTGCACCATAAAGAGCCGTATCAGCATATTCCATATTGTAGCAAAATTTCGATTGTCCACCCATGTCGATGGCTCTTTAAAGGAATAGTTCACCAAAAAATGAAAATTTACCCGCACTCAGCCCATTCAAGATCTAAATTCGAACAGATGTGGAGAATTTATCATTTTATCGCTTTCTCACCAACGGATCCTTTGCAATGAATGGGTGCCGTCAGAATGAGAGTTCAAACAGCTGATAAAAGCAGCACAATAATCCACATGTAATGTAAGTGATCCACAAACTGTGTGTTTATAAGAAACAAATTCATCACTAAGACTTTTTAACTTCAATCCTCTATCCATAATATTGCTTTCTTCAGTGAAAAAGCCATCTCAAATCAGGAAAGAAAATTGCACAGATCAAGTGGCGTTTCCAAGCAAAAACAGTTATAAACAAGTATGTTGATGTATTTTGAAAGGACAACATAGGATGGATTTTTTTTTTTTGTACTGGAAGAGGCATTATTATAGATTATGGACTTGTATTTTGGCTAGAAGCAAGGGTTTGAAGTAAAATTTGTGGATTACTTACATTACTTGTGGATTATTATTTCATTCTGACGGCACCCATTCACTGCAGAGGGTTCACTGTTGATAAAGTGATGTAATGCAAAATTTTTCCAGATATGTTCTGATGAAGAAACAAACTCATTTAAATCTTGGATGGCCTGAGGATGAGTAAATTTTCAGCATATTTATATTTTGGGGTAAACTTCCATTACGGAATAGATGTTTTTGAACGGTCACTTGGACAGATCCACACTTTTTTCTTTTATTTTCAGCACATATCAAAAGCATACTTTGATTTTCTTTTTTTCCCCTCAATACTGTTCTTCATCTAAATGGGATTCAGGTTGTGTATAGCTCTTATCAATCATTTTGCCAGTCAATTTTTTTTGGAATACTGTAATACAGTACAATTGTAATACTGAATTTTAATCCATTTTGTTGTCATTTTAATGGTTACAATTTCATACCACAGAAACCTACGCATTGCAGCACGGAATGAAAATGAATATATTTTATATTGTGACAACATTTTTTTTTTTTGTTACAGTGTGTCGAAGAAAAGATCACCACTGTAAGTGAAACTTTTGAGGCAATTACCTTGACAAGTAAGTGATTTTATGACAATGTATGATCAATGTAGTTCTTTCACTACAAAAGGGGATACTGTGTTCTGTCTGATTCCAAGCTTTCAGGAACAAATCAAAATGAATGAGAGCTGCTTGAATGGAAATTGTATTTTCATTTTACTTTCTGAATAGAGAAGAGAACTTTTGGAAAGTAATTAGCCAGCAATTTTCATTCGGAAAGCTGATATGTTTGTATATATAGTGGGGTTTAAAAGTCCGCACTGGGAATCTGGGATTTTTTTATTTTATTTTTAATGTAAGCTGGAATTTTTAGGATATGAAAAAAAGAATATTCTGTTGTCATTAAAGCAAATGAGAAATGAGAAACAAATACGAATAGATATATTAATTTAAAAACATACATTTTTCATTTTACTTTTAAAACATAAACTGCAAATTGACTCAGACATTTCACCAGCACAAAAAAAAGTATTTATATCATACATCCTGATATACACCTGAAATATGGTCTGAAATATCTCCTTAATGATTTGTATATGGTGTTCACAAGTTTTGCAAGGTATATTGTAAATTGTAAATCAATTTCTATGCAATTCATTTACTGTTGTCAAGGAACAGGTTTTGACCTTCCATACTAATGGATATTTAAACATGAAAAAGACACAGGGGAGGAGAGCGAGTGAAAATGAGAGACTATAAGAATGTATATGAGCTGTGCGTGCTTGATGAATCACAGCAGGGAAGATTTTATCCATGTTATACGCTGCCATTTTATCAATTTAGCAATCAGTAGGCTAATAGTCATGTAATGTAACAATGCTGGAAATAGTCCATGATTTAAAAACCCATTCTTGACAATCTTGTATAACCATGTTTTGGATTATATACAGGTTGAGAGCTGATCAGACTCTGCCGGACCTTCATCTGATCATAACTTGTTTTTACATGGAAAAGAAAGGTAGTATATTTGTTAGTCTTCATTCAGATGAATAGGAAAGAACTTAAAGTACCACTGTAATGAAAGAGAAAGGATGCCTATTTTACATAAATAACATGCTTTTTAAGCCATGGAATGTCATTTTGAATTTAAAATCATAAGAGGACCAAATATTTTCTTATGTTGTCAATGTAAGCAATGTTTATGCTTGTACGAAAATAGTTTTTGGGCAACTAGGCCAACTTTGTGCTGGCCTTGGATAAAAATCTCTCTCTGGAAAATGTATGGTATTAGGAATGAAGTAATGAAATGCAGAGTAATACAAAGCTGAAAGAATTCAAAGCTGAAACAATGTACCAGTGAAATAGTCTCTAATCATGTAAATGATACCCAGGCCATATGAAAAACATCTCCACCGTTAATAACAGTGTGTTAAAGGTCAGCATCACTGATATCACGTGCAAACAGAATGAGGAAAGAAAGAGCACTATTTTTTCCAACCACAAATGTCATCTCTCTGATCTCTCGTACATTTGAGTTTGCCCTCAAATGTACAACTGTGCGCTCTTTTTAACAGAAAGAACATGCAGAACCTTTAAGACTTGTTTGTGATATTTTAGCATCTTATTCACTATCTGTGCTGGTGCACATTAATATTAATACACTAAAGTTTGGGGTCAGAATAAAAAAAAAAATACTTTCTATTACTGCAAAGACATTAAATTGTGAAAGCTTGTTTCCGCCACAGGATAAAAAAAAAGAAAAAAGAAAAAAAACAAAAACACAAATTGTGATTTTTGTCTCACAATTATTTTTTTTTCCTCGCAATTTTGGGTTGAAATCTCACAATATAGATTTTTTTTTCTCACAATTCAGAATTGTAAAGTCAGAATTGCGAGGTATAAAGGCAGAATTCTGAGAAAGTTGGAATTGTGAGATATAATCTTGCAATTTGCAAGAAAATAAGTAGCGATTACCTTGTGGCAGAAAAAAAAAACAGAATTGTGAGATGTAAACAGAATTGAGAGACAAAAAGCCAGAATTTAAAAAAAAAAAAAAAAAAAAAAAAAAAAAAAACGGGCTTACGATGAAAAGCAATTACCTCCTTTATTTTTTTATTCTGTGGTGGAAACGGGCTTTTATATTAAAGTAATCAAATGTGACAGTAAGATATATATATATATATATATATATATATATATATATATAATTATATATATTATAAAAGATTCCTATTTAAAATAAATGCTGTTCTTTTGAACGTTCGACTCATAAAAGAATCTTGAGGAAGAAAAGTGTAACACCATTTCCAAAAAAAAAAAAAAAAAAAGTGTTCAACATTGATAATAAGAAATGCACTTTCTTTAGCACATAATCACGTGACGCTGAAAACTGGAGTAATTGCTGAAAATTCATCTTTACCATTACAGTAATAAATTACATTTTAAATTATATTCAAATAGAAAACATTTACTTTAAATTGGCTTAATAGTTCACAATATAACTGTTTTTATATTATCTAACAAATGCATTAAACCTTTTACAGACCTCAAACTTTTGAATATATATAGTGATGGTAAATTTCATACAGAACAAACGCTTGCTTTTAAATGTCTCTCCTGTTTTGATTGATTGATTGATTAATTGCTTAAAAATACATTGTTTTATACTTTGATGCTGAGGATCTTGATTGAGGCCGGTGAAATAGCCCTGAATGACAGTCTTAAGACTCCTCAGTCTCAGTCTGTCAATGTTGGTAAAGTTAAAACAACTGTGGCATCCAGCTCTGCCATGTCCCCCTCCTTTTTCTTTGTGTGTTTGAAGTGCTATAAACAAAGGGGAGTCCACATCACTTGTATAATAGCCCACAGTGTTACAAAGGGCCCAATACGTTATCTTGACAGCGGAGGGAGAATCTTTTTGTCTGAATAGTGTACTGTTGTCAAGCACACACTGGCTCAAAGTACCCGCTCCGCTCTGCGGGAAAGCTGCTTCTTCCTCTGCTGTATTACATGCCTGCTGCCATGCGCGGGACACGTAGATCAGGTGAAATAGCCATCTCTACCTGAGTCCTTTAGTATGATTTGCCCCATACCTTTAGAAACAATCTCTCGCTAATATTGTACACTCTGTATGACATGTGAATGTGGTGTATCTTTGGCTGAATTCCACGTCCATGAGGCATAAAACATTCTATTAGAGCAGCTCTGTCCTATTTTTATTTTTCTCACATTTTTTTGTGAAGACGGTCATATTCACACAGATTGTGATCCTGGTGAACTTGTCCCAATATAAACAGATGATAAAGTGATTTCAGGCCAAACCAAGAGGTCAAAATATGATTGAAATCACTAACAATTTAAGTCCAATAGCCACATGAGCTATTGCTTTTATAAATGGATAAGACAAGTGATTTGATAGCATTATGGTTGTATGGAACATTACCAGGCGCCAATGACCAATAAGAGGATTTTAACATTGCATGAACCTGTGACCATCTCTAGAGATTAATATAGACAGGGTGAGTGCTGTATGTCACAGGTAGTTGATGCATAACGTCAATGGCCTCAGAAATTTAGAAACTTTGTAAAAAAAAAAAAAAAAAAAATATATATATATATATATATACACACAATAGATATTGCTGAATTCACGACAAATGCAACAAAATTAATAACACATTTTTCTCACATAGAAAAGCACTTGACAGTAAAGCACTGATTTTGAGCTAGACGGCTGGAAAGTTACTGCTAATAAATTCTGTCATTTCCTCACCCTCATGTCGTTCCAAACGACTTTCTTTTGTTGAAGACAAAAGAACATTTTGTAGAATGTTACCAAACCATTTTAGTTACCCTTGATTTCTATATGGACAAAATTTCTCAAATTATGTTGCACAGAAGAAAGAAATTCATACAGGTTTGGAATGACATGATGCTGAGTAATTGATGACAATTCTCATTTTTGGGTGAATCTCCCTTTAAGGACTTTATTATTTGTAAATAAGAAGCACCTAATTTATATTATATTATAAGACACTGATATTTATCTTTAATCAGGCCCTTATTGAATTTAATATTTTACTTCAATTAAAATTCATTAGAACTAAACATCTAAAAAGACAGAAGTATCCAGAGATTAACTGACTAGTATTAATAGGATGGTGGTCACAAGAAGTAAAACCATGGTCCTCATTACCATGGTTATATGGATTTTAAAATAAATAAGTAATAATAAACTATACAATTTGTAGTTAAAAAACTGAGGAAACTACAAAACAGCTTCTATGAAATTAAAATAGCATATTCCCCAATATGTAATAACAGTAGCATTTATAATAAATACATTTCTGCCAACACATAGGCTATTTGTACAGTGTTAATAACTTAAAGTTAAATTACTATGGTACTGAATTGACAAGCCTGGCGTTTTCCAATATACCTCATTGTTGTGGCTGTTTTCAGCCAGCATCACTACAGAACCTTTAATGTTCTCATATCACACGACTGTATAACAATTCTTTGTCACATCTGAATGGATCAAGCAACTTGCGCTGTTTATCTCTATGAATCATGGCAGAAGCGCGGCGCACGTTCTTCAGCGCTGTGCGGGAGATTGATCCCGATCTTTGACGCGCGGCTGGCGGACGCATCGGGTAGCGCTGCTTCACACTTTTGAAGTAGCCTATTTGCTTTATGCGGTTTCGCATGCGCTATAATTTAAAAACAATATCGGGGAGGTCTCCTTCGTTTCGGCGTTCGGCTCACTACTTGAATGGAATGTCCTGGGCCTTACTGGCCATCGCGGGCCCCCCCAGACCTCTGGGCCCTATGCACTCTGTCACCCCTTTCCCCCCACTAGCGACGCCCCTTCTAAAACTTTATAAATACTACCTGTATATATACACATAAAAAAAAAAAAAAAAATTATATATATATATATATATATATATATATATATATTATATTATATTATATTATATTATATTATATTTGGACTGGATAACAGTCATAAATCATATTTCTCCAGCAACTGTAATTAATGCTGTTACTGGCCTATCCACTAGGGGATCCCTACTCCTCAGTTGAGATCTTTACTGTACAAACCCCTTCATAGGACATTCATATGTTAAAATCATAATTCAGTACTAATTGGAGGACAGCATAGGTCAGTTTTAGTTCACAATCTGCAGTGCTCAAAATTCATATTCAAATGAATCATCTATGTTGTCATTGTCCTTTTGTAACAACATCACAGTTAAAGCAAAGCTTAAATTACATTAAAATTTTCAGTTCTAATAAAAGAAAAAAAAAAAACATAATATAGTTATTTTGTATATGCATTTTTTAAATTTACTTATTTATTTATTTATTTATTTGTTTTTTTAAGAAAATTTCCTCAATCTTCTAGTGGAAGAATAAAAAAAATAATAATTGTAGCCTATAGTTAAATAAGTAATTTAAATAATCAGAGAAACCTAATGTATGTCTTTTGCATACAGGCAACAAGAATATGTTTAAAACTGCTTTTTAAGTCCTGCTGTGTGATTCTGTCTTTCATCACTTCTCTTTTCTCACCCCTCCTGTCTCCTGCTCACTCAAGAATTTCCCCAGCATGCACGTTTACACACTTAAATAAATATATAAATGTATAGTGTAAGCCGAGACAATCCCATGTTGGTCTAAACATGAGAATTCATCCATTCAAGCATTAAATGCTGGTGCGAAGAAAGTAGGCAGAAGAGATTCAGCCCTCTCTGCTCTCCAAGACGCAAACTGACAAAAGAGGGCAGTATGATGACATTGACAAAGTGGACAAACTTTTAATCTTTGATTCCTTTCCAGTCGCTGTAGTGGCTCTCTCTGTTTGTGTTTGTGAGTGTGTATGTGTGTGTCTGTATGAGCAGGGTGTTTTGTTTAAACATAGAATGTCGATGAAAAGAACTGAAATGAAAAGTGGACACTTCAAAAGATGAGAGGCAAAATCAAGGACTTACTTTATGCCTTTATTCATAGAGTATAGCCAAGATCAAATGTTTATTGAACGTGGAGATAACAGCACACCTTCCAAATTTAGCCGCTGTCAGCATTACCTTTCATTTTGCGGTTTTTTTGCACACAAATGCGAAACCTCAGAATTAAAATATATACACCTGTAGTTAAACAGAAGGGCTTCACAGGTTTAAAAATGATGTGCAATGAATCAAATCTAACAGTGTAATTTATTTATTTTATTTTTTTAGCTAAGGTCAACATTTATAGGAATTATATGAATTTTAGTGAGATATGAACACCATTCAAATATTTGGGGTTGGTTAGATTTTTTTTATATAAGTTTTTTTTATGTTTAGCGTTTTAATATAGTTTTATTACAATTTAAAACATTTTCTTTTTGAATATATTTTAAATTGTGATTTATTACTGTAATGGCAAAGCTGAATTTTCAGCTGTCATTACTCCAGCCTTCAGTGTCACATTTTCATTCAGAAATCATTCTAATATGCTGATTTGCTGCCCAAGAAACATTTCGTATTATTGTCATTGTTGAAAACCGTTAATATTTTTGCGAAAACTATGGTACTTTTTTTCAGGATTCTTTGATGAATAGAATGTTCAAAAGATTTATTTGATATAAAAATCTTTTGTGACATTTAAAATATGTATTTTCTGTTACTTTTGATTAATTTAATGCATCTTTTATGAATACAGTGATTAATTTATTAAAAAGAATTACACAGAGCTTTTGAACAGTAGCATATGTATTGTTGTTTTGTAAAGACATTTATATGTAGACACAATTTATTTTTATCAACAAAAATTTCAAGCATTTAAGCATAAGACGCGTGACAACTTGCCCCAATTAAAAATTGACAACCTGGCCCAACCAGACTTTAATGGAAATGTTCTTGAACACTTGTTTACTCAACTGCATTTGAAAAAAAAAAAAAAAAAAAAAAAAAAAAAATATATATATATATATATATATATATATATATATATATATATATATTGGAATTTTAGCTTGGAGGACAAAATAAACAAAAGTATCTTGATTTGCAGCCGTTTTAAACTAGATGTTTAACCACTGCTAGAGAAAACAAGCATGAGTGTAATTAATCTGCTGACTTTTGAATTCGTCAAGTTATTGAGATCTTCCCTGTGTGACAACTGTACACGGTTTGGAACAGCTTATATGATATGTTTAGGAATATTCTCCCTGCTCTCTCTCTCTTGGTTTTTACGAGCAAGTAACTGGTGTTATATGGCAATGATATTGTGATTGGAGCTTGTTGCCAGAGCTTAACGCCAGCTCTCTCTCATGGTGCCAAACATTCTTCAGATTTCATTAGGTGAAAGCACATTCGCAAATGGCGTATTATGTCACGTAGGATGTGATTCCTGCTCTGATTAAGTTATGATCCATCAGGAATCCACACGATCGAATGCCAAATCTCAATGATGCAGCCTTTTCCGATCAAAATAAAATATGTTCAGGCCATCAGGGGGTTCTCCTTGTCCTGGAAGCGTCACATACACACACACACACACCTATAGATTTCTCTTTTGCTCAGTCATTCTCTTTCTGTACCTGCGAGTGCTGACCTCTGTAGTTTGACCTGACATAAAGACATATGAAAGAACGTCTGACATTCACGTCCACACCTCTGTTGAGTTATGTCTGGTGTGAATATTATAATGAATACACTTACTCAGTTTATTTCCTGCTGATGCTTCAGGATTCTTGGAAATTGTTTGCAGATACTTGGTTGTGCAATGAGAAGTAGAGTTTGCAAAACAGAACGATTGCAAAGACGGTGACATTTTGTGCATTCGGGTCAATGATGCTCATGATGCTCATCTTTTTATTCAAAAATACATCTGAAAATGCAGTGTCTTGACTACCCCATTCTGTGATTAAAATGTTAGTTTCAAAGTGTTCAAAATGTTTGTTAAAAATGCTTTTACCTTGAAAACATTTAAAAACTTCAAGGGAAATAATTATGGTACACTCACATGTTTTCGAGGTGTGAGGAAAATTGTATACCATTTTCAAGAAAAGTTTTAACTTGACTCAGCTGTAGAGTCATTAAATTCAAACCTTTCTTAAAAATGGCATAAAAGTGTTTTGAAACCATTGGTATCTAAGATGAATACAAAAAGTAGATTTCTAAGAAATTGACTCAACTATATTTTTCCTTCCTTTTAAAAGAATTTTCTTTTTTATGGACATACTCGTATATATTGAACCATCTATCTGTTAGTTATATTTGTTAATTATTTAGATTTCATAATGTGAAATGATTCACGACAGCTGTATGCTGAGTTGATTTTTTGATGTTGAGTATCATCACACACAAGACAGGATGTAAAATAGATATGAATTTCACTTGCGGTACATTTATGCAATATGAATTTCACCAGATCTCTTTTGTCTGAAAGGGTTTTTAGTGCAAACGTTCGGTGGGACCTGGGAGGAGGCCTGAGGTAGTACATCACATTGCTCTTAAAGTAGCCATCAACCAGTGGGCGAGGGCCAAATTAAGCAATGTTCGTTGTCCGTGAACAGGGACTCACTTTCAACCCGACCCTAAAAAGCTTCGTAAAGTGAATCAGCTTAATTGAATTCCGAAGTCCCGCTTTTCCGAGGCTCGAAAGAGAGAATGTGAATTTTGTGTTGATGCAAAGCCCAAATGATTTTTGCTCCATTTTCTGCAGCTGATTTTTTTTTTTTTTTTTTCAGAACCGTCTCATAGTAAAGGGGATTTCAGAAATCATAATCCGACTTAAGTTAAGAGTATTCTTTCACTAATTCACAAAATATATGAACACTCTATATCTTCAATTAAGAGGATTGAAAGATAAGTGTGGAAATGGGAATTGACTGGAAATTGGATGTTTTGGGGCTAATCTGCAGTTTGCGAGCAGGTTGAGGACTACGAAACAGATTATGAGAGCACATATCTTAGATATCACATACCTGGAGTGCCGTCTTTGTACGTGCGGATACTCGCGAGCGTCAGCGTCTCTTTCGCGACGATATAGGACATGGAATGTGCTGATGTGATTCAAATTATTCCCACAAATTAACATACACATGCAAATGAGGATTTAATTAATTGCAAAATGCATTTTGATTAAATACTCAAAACGTCATGATTCTAATCTTTACAAAACTTTTAATTAATTTTGCTAGTCAAACCTCATCAACACTTCCAATGGAGCTTAATTAGAATCTAGCCTCCCCCTTATAATTTAAAGCAGGAAAATCAAAAATTAACCATTGTTATCACATATGTAATGCTACCAGTAAGAAAGATTGAGTCGTTGATAAATTAGCAGGGTCCTGATTTTCGCTTGCCAGTGAAATAATAGTGCTAATTGGTAGATACTCCAATATTGATTAAATGAGGCACACAACACTCATTTCATTAAGTCGTTCTGATACCATAATTCAGATCACTCTCTTTGTGTATCTCATCGCCTCAGGATTACCAATTCAATAAGACCCAAGACTGGAAACTAATGGCCAAAATAAACATCCAAATTAAGCTCCGATGATCACTTCAAAAGGACCCTTCCCGCTTGCTGTTTTCCTACATGGTGAGTTCACCAAAAGTTGGAAATAATTGCACGCCGCCAGTTTCCCACAGTACAGTCCGCGTTTTTTTTCCTTGGGTGCGTCAACTTGCGCTGGAAGAGAGGGTGAATATTAAAAAGTGTGCACCTGAGTTGTGGCTGCTGTCAGGGTATCTCGCCTTTCATCACGGTGGGAGCAGGTAACGCTAAGATTTTTAAGATTGCCTTTTCAAAGCCTGCAAACTTTCCTCCTCTCCAGTGGAAGTCCACTAAAGAGTCTAAGGAGGCTTACGGGGGATAATTCCTTCCGAGGTGCTAGAGGTGAGATAACCAATTACACATGATCACTTTTGACTTCTCTAATCTCCAGCCTGTATCGCTGGATTTCACTCATATGAACCCGCAAACCTCGTCCCTCTCAAATCAGACATCTCAGCCTTTGTTATTCTAATATTCCAGCTTGACTTCAGCACTTCAGTCAAACAGTTAAGTACCATCCCGACGGGCACGGGTTTCTCTGGCTCCAAGAGAAATTTAACCTGTGGCTCTGAATTACGGCATTCTTAGCTCCAACTATTGTCCATAATACAAAATGAGCAGCTCACGCAACTGGTTAAAATCAGTCAGTTGAAATTAATATGGAATTCTGTATCTCTGCTCAGTCATTTGGTTTTATCTTGCAGTGATATCGAAAGCCATTATCATTTTACCATTCAGCGATATTTAACTTCCTGTTTTGCTTTCTTCAAAATACCATTGTCTTCTTCCAGCGCTGGTTTCCTTTTCATATTCTCTCTAATTCTGACTCACCTCTACAGTCCTTATCAATATATGCCGTGAAAGAATGCGATCTCTGTGCTTGCTGGAATGGTGAACCCTGAGGCAGTCCAAATCTGAGAGTACTATTTCATGTAAAAGTGGCTATTCCCTGTTAGTCATGTTTTTCCTCCTGTTGTTTTACATTCAACATTTTTTTTTAAAGCCATTTAGACACCAGGAAGGCTAGAATTATATAAAAACCACCGAGGTTGACACTTTAGAAAGCTGCTGGTCAACACAAGTGGTGACAACTGGGAAATTAAAACGTTAAAATATCTATGTTCAATTCATTTAAAATCTATATGTGGCTAACATGGACATTATGCTTATTTTTGGTAGCTCTTCTCAATCTAAATTGGTGGATTTTCACCAACTTTTATACACATCACTAATATACAGTATGTGTAATACTAGTGACCATTTTATGTTCTATGTCATTTACAGTGCCTTGCGAAAGTATTCATACCCCTTCATTTTTTTCACGTTTTGTTATGTTGCTGCCTTATGTTAAACTGCTATTAAATTACTATTTTCCCACATCAATCTATACTCCATACACCATGGTGGTAAAGCAAAAAACAGGTTTTTAACATCTTCGCAAATGTATTAAAAATAAAAAACTTAAATGATTCCATTGCGTAAGTATTCATACCCTTATCTGGGACAGTTGGAATTTAGCTCAGGAACATTCATATTGCTTGTAGATGTTACTACACTTTGAGTGGAGTTAACCTGTGGCAAATTCAATTGAATGGGTATGATTTGGAAAGGCACATGTCTTAATAAAAGGTCTAACAGCTGATAATGCATATCAGAGCAAAAACCAAGGCCTGAGGTCCAAAGAACTGCCTGTAGAGCTCAGAAACAGGGTTGCATCAAGCCACACATCTGGGGAAGAGTTGAGAAAAAAATTCTGCTTCACTGAAGGTTCACAGAAGCATGTAGTCTCTGTTACCCTTAATAGAAGACGTTTGAAACAACCAGGGCACTTCCTAGAGCTGGCCTCCTGGACAAACTGACCAATTGATAGAGAAGGGCTTTGGTTAGAGTGGGGACCAAGAACCTGATGGTCACTCTAGTTGAGCTCCATGATCATATGTGGAGACAGGAGAAATCTACAGAAGGACAAACATCACTGCAACACTCCACCGATCTGGGCTTTATGCCAGTGTGGCAAGACTCAATCCTCTCTTCAGTGAAGACACATGAAAACACACTTAGAATTTGCAAGAAAGCACCTAAAGGACCCTCAGACTGTGAGAAACAAGATTCTCTGGTTTGATGAACCTCAATTCCAAGCATCATGTTTGAAGCAAACCAGAGTAGAAGAAAAGCTCAGTGCACCAACATATTGAGATAGCCTTAATGAAAACCCAGTCCAGAGCATTCAGAACCTAAACGCACAGCAAGAGTGGTTTATAGACAACTCTGTGAATGTCCTTGAGTGGCCCAGCCACAGCTTGAGTTTGAACCCAATCAAATATTTCTGGAGAAACCTGAAAATGTGCATCTGCCCCCGTCCAACCTGACAGAGCTTGAGACGTGAAGAGGCGAGGAGAAGAATGACAGATAATTGCCAAATGATGATGAGCAAAGCTTGTCGCATCAAACAAAAAAGGCTTGAGGTTTTAAAGGTGCCTCAGCTATATATTTAGTTAAGGGTATTGATACTTATGCAGTGTACTAATTTCAGTTTTGTATTTTTTAATAAATTTACGAAGTTGTGACAATTCTGCTTTTGCTTTGTCAATATGGTGTACGAAGTGTAGATTGATGTGGGAAAAAAAAAGTAATTTAAAGGAGTTTAACATAAGGCAGCAACATAAAAAAAAAACATGAAAAAAATTAAGGGGTATGAATACTTTCGCAAGGCACTGTAGGTACAGCAGACATTGAAACAAAATCAGTGACACCCTCTCCAGTTACATCTTGCAATTAGGGGTTTTTAAGAGAAACTTGGCCTACTAAAGTTGAGATTGTCCTCTTGTCACATACACTCATGGACTTCATTGAGCATTTGATCTACAGGGGAAAATTTGATGTAATGTAAAGTTTCTGAAAACTCTTCCTGCTAATACTTGCTCACAGGAAGTGGCTACAATGTTGTGACAAAATAGCACAAATTTTACCAAAAAAAAAAAGACTGAAATGAAACACTGTGGGTGGCGTTACTACATTGGTGTATGGGCTGACTGGTGACGTCTGAAGGAGTAAGAGGTTGCCTTTTGAAGTGGTTACGAATAGTACTTGTTTTTCACCATTCGTGCTGTTTATGCTCTGAACACTGTGGGATTTCCTGAGTCACAGAGCCAGTTGCAGAGTTGTCAAGATTAGACATTTTAAAATTAGTTTGCATCATGATTTTATTTTATTTTGTTTTATTTGTTTAGTTTAGCATTTGTTATTATTTGGAACACTTATAATTACAAAATGAATGTATATTCTTCTACCCTTCACTTTACATCTCAGGATTGTTACAAATGCCAGTCAGCATTGGCATCATAGATATAAACACATATCTGCCATATTGTAACGGTCAAAGCAGGTCTGTGAAAACTCAAGAGCAAGTTGACAGTGGATCTGCAACCATAGTTATACGCATATATGAATATCTATATATGTAATAGACTCAGGTCCGGTAGGAATTGTCGGTGGGGGGAATGAATAACCAGCGCTCTCTCCACCTTCAATACCATGACTTGGGTGAGACCCTTGAGCAAGGCACCGAACCCCCAACTGCTCCCCGGGCGCCGCAGCATTGGCTGCCCACTGCTCCGGGTGCGTGTTCACGGTGTGTGTGTGTTCACGGTGTGTGTGTGCACTTGGATGGGTTAAATGCAGAGCACAAATTCCGAGTATAGGTAACCATACTTGGCCACTCGTCATTTCACTTCACTTTTTCAATACAACAAGACAAAGGCGTTAGCTAACACAGCATCAAAAAGTTACCATAGTTACCTGTAATATTGAGTTAATACATATAAAAACACAAACCAACGCATTCTCTACCCATATATATCTATGGTTGCCATGATGTCAATTCCAGGTTGATGTCACATGGCATTTACAGCTCCTGTGATTGGCTCAAAAAGCTTTCTCCAGATATTATATACCTCTGTTGGTTTGCGATTATGGCGAGGTTACTGGTGTGAAAGGGAAAACCACGGGAAGGAAAACAAAAATACAATCCCTTCTGACAAAAATAAAAAACAAAAATAAATCTTGTGCAACTGTTCTTTTGGCATCCCGGTGACAGCTGTCAAGAATCAACGCCCTAAATTCATTGTCATAGTACAAAGATTGCAACACTGCTGAATTAGCACCATGCACATCTCAGGCACAGAACGTTAGCCAGAATTCAAATGAACGAAAAAAGACTCAGCCAGGGAAAGAGACAGTTCGAGAGAGAGAGAGAGAGACCGATTTTACCACATTTTCACACAGGCACACGGAACACCCACAACCTTCTGCTCACACTATTTTTAATCAAGCTTCCAACGGCAGTTATGGAAGTATTGTAACACTCCATCGCAATAACTTTTCTTTTTGGGATCGGCAGCAATCCGCGTTCCTCTGCTCTTCTGTCGTTGGTTCCTTACTTTATTTTCCCTTCATATGCAAACTGCTATGACCACAAAAGTTATGAGCGAGTATATGACTAAATAGGACACAGAGACTTGAGAAATATCTGTGGTTTGTGGCTTGGAGGAGGTGTGTGAGGTTAGAGATGGAGTGTGTGTGTGTGTGTGTGGATAGTCGAACTGGTGTCCCGGCTTGAAGAGGGAGTTGTGCTTTTAATCAGACACAGATAATGGCTGCCATACGCCCCTGTCGATCTCATTCCACCGACCCCTTTTTTCTCACACGGCACTCGAAAACTTTGTTGGCCAAGCAGCAGCTGCTCATTTTCTCAATATTTAACACATTTTTTATAATGGATATATACGCATGGAACTAATTCCCCAACAAGCTTTTGATTGGCTGGCTCTGTAATGCTTACAGCCAAAGTTTGTTTTAAGTGGAATAAAAGAAATTCAATCTCTGCATTTGCTGCAGCCGCCACGGCTCCTGATATATTCAAAGTGTGCAACGACTCGCACCGCCAGGGGTGTGTGTGCACTGTAAGGCTGGATAGAAATTGAACTGTGCAATAAAGACGTCCCATTATGTAATACCAGTTAGTGGCGTGTTCCCAAATTGATTATGCTCTCCGGCTGTTAATTAAGTTATTATATTCCACTTAATTTGCTGATACTAAATTAGACTTTGACTCTTTGAAGCACATATAGGGTTCGGCAGGGTATGTGACTGAACTTAATGTGTACGCGTTACTGGGAGGGGGGTAAAGGAGCAATCAGCCATATGCTGAATGTCTGGAAGTCTCCGAGCGATGCCTATAAATGTTGACTTCATTAATGATATCTCACAAACTGCTGCAGAGTCATATACGTTTACAAAAGGAGAAAAGTGATTAGGAATACTTTCATCGAGATAAAAGAAGGATTATTGCAATTTGCTCTCCAAGCTCCGAGCCTCTGTGTATTCAAAGACCTTTTGCGAGGAACCATTGCATACAACTGTTCTTAAAGGGATAGATTGTTTGAATTCCAAAAATAAAAACTCCACACCAGTGTAATTTTGGTATCAATGAGATAATATTATAGTTCTTATTCTTTTTTTTTTTTTTTCTTTTTTTTTTTAAATGTCTATTTTTTTTTTTTTTCAATTTTAGTTATTTTAGTACATCGTGTTAAACTAAATGAAAATGATAAACGATCCTTTGGGAACTATAGCTGAATTAAAATAAGTTTATTTTTATTTTATTATATTTTATAATATATTTATTTTATAGAAATAACATTTTTTTATTTTTATTTATTAATTTATTTGCTTACTTATGATTGGTTGGTTGGTTGCCGTGTTGGTTGTAGTTTCAGGTTTAGGTTTTAAATTGCATGGGTATATTTTGTAGCAATAGCCAACAATGGGTCAAAATTATCGATTTTTCTTTTATGTCAAATATCATTAGGATCATTAAGTAAAGATCATGTTCCATGAAGATAATTTGTAAATTTTCTACCATAAATATATCAAAACTTAACTTTTCATTAGTAATATGCAATGTTAATGACTTCATTTGGACAACTTTAAAGGTGATTTTCTCAATATTTTGATTTTTTGCACCCTTAGATTCCAGATTTTTAAATAGTTGTATCTCTACCAAATATTATCCTATCCTAACAAACCATACATCAATGGAAAGCTTATTTGCTCAGCCTTCAGATGTATAAATCTCTATGACTGGTTTTGTGGTTCAGGGTCACAAATTATGATTTTTCGAAGTATGTTTTAGTGTTGTGGTGTTTTGTATCTTTTTTCTTTTTTTTTTAAATCATCTTTGGGTGAACTATCCTTTTAACTAAGAATTACTTTTAGGTTGGATATGTGGCCTAGTGGTTAGTTCACATGGGCAAAATGAGTTTAAATTTGGCTTGTAACAATTCCCCCAACAATTGTGGTAGGGGCACATTTAAATTGATTTGCTATCTGTGCGCATAAATTACTGAAGACTGAGATGCAAGCCATCAGGAGGTGCTGGTGCAGGCATGCTGGTAAACTGAGATCTATTGTAGTCAAAGCCAGACTTAGAAAGGTCATAACGAAGAAAATGGGAGGTAACAGAACAGGTTCAGGCATGCCTTTCATAATGAGTGTCTCCAGAGCTTGAAGTTTGATTTGTTTGACCTTAAAGTGCCAGTAGGCTAAAGATTCAGTTAATAGTACCAATTTGCCCATGTTTAGTTGTGAAATGATTGCAAAGCATTGCGCAACAATCTGCCAGATAATATTGCTGTGCCAGAACTAGAGATGCATCCAAAATCGAACTTTAAGGAAATGAGCGTGAAATGAAACAGCATGTAGTGGCTTTTTTTTTTTTTTTTCTCGTGATGTTAACAAGAGGGGAACCAGATGCAGTTTGAGGCCTTAGACTTTGATATTTCAGCTTTTTGTTTCTCAGACTGCTAAATAAAACATCCTTTTCACTGCTCAGTGATAAGTTTGCAGCAAAAAAAATCATAGCTTTGGACACACTAATTTAGAACACATCATTTACAATCAAAGCAACAAAGTGGTTTTGCCACAGAATCAGTGCTTTAGAAACCACAGCAAACAAACACAGTGGAACCTTCTCAATTTCTGTAAGCCATTAAAACTGGATATGAACCATATTCTCTAAATAAATCTGGGTCCATAAGTAAAGATATCTAATGTTAGCAGGGTTGTTTTAGTAGTGTAATTATGTACTGTACTTTAATATTTCTGCCTGTCATTCAAAAATAAAAGACTGACTATCTGTCGGTCTGTCTGTCTCGTCTTGCTTGTTTCAGTCTGTCGGTCAGACGGATTATCTTATCTATAATCAGATAAATAATATTTTCATTTATTTCAATTTTTAGATTTAAGATTATATATATATATATATATATATATATATATATATATATATATATATATATACAGGTGCATCTCAATAAATTAGAATGTTGCGGAAAAGTTCATTTATTTCAGTAATTCAAGTCAAATTGTGAAACTCGTGTATTAGATAAATTCAATGCACACAGACTGAAGTAGTTTAAGTCTTTGGTTCTTTTAATTGTGATGATTTTGGCTCACATTTAACAAACTTTTTAGATCAAATTCAAAATAGCGTATTGTCATTTCCTACCTTTGTAAGTAGAAAAGATCAACATCTTTAATTTTATTGCTGATATCCAAAATCATTTGCCTCTTTTTCTGTTTTTAACATAGACTTAGAGCAGTCTAAGTCTAGGCTTAGCTGTTGGGGCAGTTGTACTTAATTCCTGGCACTATAAGCACCCCTGACTCGCCAAGATAGGCCTGGCAACCCAGTAAAAGAGCCCAATGCATCTTTTTACAATTTACAAGAATGTGTCAGCAATAGCCTCTTGGCGGCCATGGCTGGAAATTCAAAATGACAAACTAATGAAAGCATTGTGATCTGTATGGCAGCGAGATCCGTCCCTAAATGTGTCTATTTAAAGCAGCTGTTCTGTGCTGTGATATGGTAAGAACAGAATGCATCTCAAGTGACATCATACGGTTGGTGTTGATTAATTAGAAAGTTTAAATTGCCTTCTAAGTAAATAGAACTGGCCAAGAAAGATGGTTAATGATCTTTGCATTATAGCCAAAGAGACCATTTGGCTCCAATTAGGTCAGTGAGAGCAGAGAAAGAAATATTATCAGACTGATCTCTCTCGCTCTCTTTCTCTCGCTCTCATCCTTGTGTCTCCTGAACTGGCTGCCAAGGAGCATCTTTGACTCACAGCATGAAATTAAATTTCTATGGTGGCCCAGAGCATCATACAATGAAAGGGACTTTGTGTGAATTTTCCTCTCTTGTTCTTGTGCTCTGTCAAAAATTAATATATCAAGACAAATGAAAGTGTCTGAAACCCACTGGAAACCCTTAACAGTGTTTTCAAGGTGAAATGTTCATATCAATACTGACACATCCACCACCCCAAGAAAGGGAAAATTAAAATCTATTTCATGCATTCACAATTATTTTATTTTATTTTATATTATGTCTTATTTATTTATTTTATGGCCATTAAAGCAGACTGACACATGCACCACACTAAGAGAGGGATATTTAAAATCCATTTCATGTATTAAAATTTAATTTATTATTTTATTTTTATAAAAGTTATATTTATATAATTTATTCTGAAAATTAAATTTTAAGAGACTATTTAAAATGCTTAATTGATTTGATTTTGTCTGTCAAAGCAGACTTAACACATGCACCACTCCAAGAAAGGGAAAATTAAAATCCATTTTATACTTTTAAGAGAGTATGTAAAATATTTTACTTTACTTTACTGTCAAATGAGAAAGATGATATTTTCTTACAGAGTGTGTGTAGTTATAGCATTTACCAGCAGGGGCTAACTGACCCATGTCAACCAGCTAAACCTTGACCTTTTCCTCTGCTGTTAAAGGGACACTGCTAAACAACTACATCAGAGTATAACTATGAGTTTATTGTTGAGATGTGAAACATCTGAATGAACTCAACAGCTGTGGATATGTGTACCAGAGCAACAGCACATTTGTAGTTAATCATACATGGTGCACAAGCACTAACAAACGCAGTGGCTTTGAAGTAAGTTTCTCCTACTCTCTGAACGCAGTATTACAGCAGTATTGAACAACACCATGGTGTCATGAACCCCATTGTTTCTAGGACACACTCCTCTGTTCGGCTCGGAGGGTCAATCGATCGTTTTGATTCATGTTGTTTTCACTCTGTGATCAAAAAAGCCTCTGACATTACTAAAGGTCGCTGGAAAAGGTTTGAACTTGGACTGATCTGGATTTCAGACAAAAAATGATGACTTTTGGCCAGTTTTCACATCTTTGTTGTGCTTCTAACTTATGATATACAAAGCCACCAGAAATAGAAAAAGTTGAATTGTATGTTTTCTCACATTTTGTCTCTTTTGGACAAAAAAAAAGGACACTAGGAAAGGATTCCTTGATGACTTTTGATCATTTTCAACATTCCTTTTTTGTGTCTGACTTGACTTTTATGATAGACAAAGCTATTAGAGATACAAAAAAATGTCATAATGTATTGCTTTCTGCTATATTTTGTCTTTATTGTTGAAGATCTCTGTAGGTTTAACTGAGCCTGACTTCAGCAAACAGAGAATGATATATAGACTTGGATGCTTGACGACATATATGAGCAAGCAGCTTCGTCGTAGTCCATCAAGAGTGCTGGGATCGAAGGGGAGTCTAAACGATCCTGCTCCCTCTGTGTCATTAGGGCAGGGAGGAGAACCCCATGAAAGAACTACCAAAATCTCCTTGAAGGAGGAGGAAAAGAAAGGCTGAGTATCGATCTGTCTGTCCACGGATATGATACTTAAGCCCAGTACTCAGAGTCAGAGAGCCCAGAGATCCATATCTCAAAGACTTTAATCCATGCTCCTTTCTAGCTAGATTGGCCTTCACCCTAACCTCTTGACAACTGCACGAACAGATCAGGTATAGAAATTCAGCAGTTCTCACATTAGCTGTTCTCTCGCTTTCTCTTACTCTTCCGCTACTCTCACTACTGTGTTGTCATATTCATTATGTCACATGCATTCCTTTAGAGACAATGTGAAATCAAAATTGACCCCATTTACTTTCTTAATAAATGTTCCTTGTGCACAATTCATCAGTGCATAATTGAAAAGGAAAAGGGATGTTTTCGTAATGTCTAATCAAAATGTAATACGTTTATCCACCTTTGGACTGACTCGGTCTATGTGGGCAGGGAAAAATTATATTAACCAATAATATTATAGCCTAACATTTCCTTCCATCTATAATCTAAAGACCATTCAAATCCTTATGCATGAACATCCCATCCGACATTATTTCTCACTGAATATTCAGTTTCATTCAGAAAAATGTTACATTACAGATGTTGAAAGCAAGGGGGAAATTAAAAACCTTTTCATGCTTTTAAGTGAGTATATAAATTATTTTATTTTATTTCATTTAATTTCTTTTCATTTCATTTTACACTGAAATGAAAAGCACCATTTTGGTTCATTTTGCACCAACCCAAGAAAGTGAAAATTCAAATTAATTTCATGGTTTTAAGAAAGTATATATATATATATATATATATATATATATATATATATATATATTTTTTTTTTTTTTTTAATACTTATATTTTGTCAATTTTATTTATTTATTTATTTATTTATTTATTTATTTTAGCTATTTAACTTTTTATTTAATACTTCAGCCTAAACCTTTATTTCAGTTTTAGTTTTTTATGTTTTTAAAGCTTTCACCAAATATCAATATTTTAGCTTATTTTCAATTAACAACAAATTATTAAAAACTATTTTTTAATAGTTTTAGACAACAATATTCACTGTTTACTATTGCATTATAGAAATATATTTACTCCGTACTAATGACTGATTAATGATTTTGTTCTTCATAAATTTCAAGTTTGTTTATAACAAGTAATTATCTAACACATTCAAAATGAAATTATTTCATAATATTATATTTCTTTAAAGAATCATGTTATTGATGACCCTGGCTGTTTGCTGTATGTCTGCTTTTGCTAACTTGGACTTGACTGACCCCAGTAAGAGAGGAGGTCAAAGGTCAGATCAATTGTCTGGTTGATCAATTGAGTGGATAAGAGAGAAGTTTCCGGCTGATTTTACTGACATCTCAGTGCTTCAGAAGGCAAATATGCAAAAATATTGTTTTCTGCCAAATTAAATCACATGTACAGGCAGAAATGCGACCAATGTACAGCACCATGTCCTCTCTATTCTACTGATGTAAAATCACGACAAGGTCCTCTGTCTGCAAACACTAGTGTGTAATACAATTCATGTTCTCCCTTGTGATCTTAATCTGCAATAATTTCAGCTGCTATCACCTCTGTGACTGTTTCTCAGGCTAAAAGCCCAGCAGCCAGCGTCCTCCTTGAAATGGCTTGAGAAGTGCCCCCTCTGACCTCTGGCTCTGATCTGAATCTGAAATGGGTCTGCTCTGGCTCCTGCTTAAAATTGCGGTGCATATGCTGGGCTGTGTAATGGCCTGGGGGCCCTCCCCAGCTACGAGAGAACAAATGAACAATTCATCATCGGCAGCTGTCCGCCAGGCCCAGGTGACTGCATACAGCCCCCCCTTTGACAAAAAACATGGGGGGCAGCTTTTAATCGGACAAACACTAATTGGATGGCCTGGAAAGATTAGAAGAGCCCCCTGGAGCTACTGTTCTCATCAATAGAGGCATCTTCACGCCTGCCTCGAACACAGACCAGAGCAAACCTCGCTCTCCAGACCTCTCAGACAAGGAGACACCCAATCAAACCACAAAAATGACGCCACAGAGGCCATGCACCACATGTGAAATTATATTAAAATAACTTCAATATGTTTTTATATTGCTGCTTTCCATAAGGTGAATGAACTTTTCCCAGGTGGTACTGTCCTCTGGAATGTTGCTATTTTTTTTTTTTTTTTTTATATAGCCCACTTAATGTGTATACTTAATGCAATCAACTAAATATATATATATATATATATATATATATATATATATATATATATATATATATATATATAATAAGTCGTACATAAAGTATGTTATTATTGCAGTATGTTTGACAAGAAAATACATTAATTTATATAATTCATAAATACATTACATACATATAATTCATTTTTTACTTTTCCACTAAAATTTCATATTCAGTTATTCAGTTTAATGTGTTACTTGCCATTTCTTTGTAATTGTTTGTGAGATTTACTAGTAATTGCTGAGTAAAAATTCTACTTGATTGATTCTACTTCCTGGTTTTATTAGATCCTAGCAGTAATTTTTAAATTATTTTTAGATTTTTTAAAACTTTTATATTTAGTCCATTTTTCATCAATATAGATTTTATTATGTGAATGTAATGTATTTATGAATTATGCAAACAAATGTATTATGTATATTATTATTATTATTAATTTTTTTTGCACATTAGGGATTGCATTAGGCCCAATCAGTCATTTTTTTCATTATTATTATAATTTGTTTATTATATATATATATATATATATATATATATATATATATATATATATATATATATATATATTTTTTTTTTTTTTTTTTTTTTTTTTTTTTTTTTGATCAATATAGATTTTATTGACTCAATAATTTTGATGACATTTGTCAAGTTGATGAGCAGAAGTTTCAGGGGTACAAGGTTACTTAAGCCAATACATGGTTGAAACTCCAAAAACTAAATGGAGACTGGTAAAATATTTACTCTATATAATTTAAATGTTTATTTAATGTTGTTTTTTTTGTTTGTTTTTTTTTGGTCAGAATTGAATGGCCATTAACGGAAAAATATGCTTTTTGAAAAGGATGGTTACAACATCTACCACCAGAGGATAACAGACTTGCTAGCCATGAAAGTCTTAACCCAGTTGGCTCTGGACAGTCTTTACAGTTTATAGGTGCCTTTAGATCACAATGCCACATTTACCATGGTCAAGATGCACAAAACCAGAATTGCTCCCTTTAATATTTTAATATACTAACATGGGAAAATTCGAGCATATATGCACTACTAACATCCCTGCTTTTCTTTTCAGAAATCTGGTCATTTTCAGAGCTGTGCCTCTCGTTCTCTAAGCGGACGAGCGTAATTCTTTGTTCACGCTGCTTTGTGCTGGACTTGAGCCAAGAGCTTAATTTAACGATATGAGTTTCTACATGTGTAATGTGGAGGGTGCTGCACAGATGCTTGGAGTCTCACAATATCCACCCCACACTGAGCAGCCACTCACACATAATGTTTTTGTCTGAACGTAAAGCTTCCAACAGTGAGTTAAATGGAATATTTATGTCTTGGGATCGGAAAAGAAAGTCCAAATTAGACAGGAGCTTGAGGAGTCATTTGATCTCTTCTATGATTAGCTGGTGACAATGATATCAATTGCACCCTTCAGCCCTCCTACCTGCGACCTTAATAGGTGAAATCTGCTGTTTTGACTGTCATCTCACCTCTACCCCTCCTCTTTCTCCACATACACATTCACAGAGGCCCTGGCGATTTTCACCTCCACCCCAGCTCATGTTATCAAGCGTAGCACGACTTCCTCTTTCTTGTGTATGAACCACGGCTGCCAGACCTTTATTCAGAATAGCTAAGTTTAATTTGATGTGAAGGACAGACATACAGTTAGCTCAATTGATTCATTCAAACAAGTCTGACAGTGCATATGGGTGTCCATTGTTCTGTTGATGAAGCAGTGAAAATATATCTTTCCACAAATGCTCAGTGTGCAAAACCTCTGGAAAATATTTGTTTTGTGAAAATTAGACATGATTTTTTATATGTATATATATGTTTGTAATGTTCTTTCAAACCCATGCTGTTATTTATTTATTATTTTTTATTTTTTTGTTTGTTTTTTACATTTTCCAGACAGTGGCTCTTATGCATGAAACAGCAGAATGTTTGTGTAAATTATTTATAAAGTTATCCTAAAAGAGATTTTCAGATTTGTGAAAGTGTTCATATTTTCACAATGTAAATTGGTATGAGAATAATTTACACCTGCTCTCAACTATGAGTAAATAGCACATAAAACATCTGAATATTGTGTGTTCTCTTAACTAATGGTTAACTAGTAATGGTTAATAAATTTCATTGCTTTAAAAATTATTGCAAAAAGCCATGTAGTCAGTTTTCCTTTTTATTATAGATTACTATTATTTGCAGCACCAGTAGTATTTGTCAGCAAGCTTAACATAATTAAATCATTTTTCTTAGGCATATGGCCAATTAGTGTATTTTGCATTTATTTAAATTGGAACTGGAACAAAAACCTGGGAAGGGGACCCAGAAGTTCCCACAGCATCTCTGTACCTGTAATCCACATACAGTAGTTGGAATTCATGGGTGGAGATTATGTTAATTGTGAATGATCATGCATATGCCCTATATAAAAACGATTGAAAATCATTAACATACAAGTTTAACTATCAAAGCTCATGTTTATGAAGCATTTATGAATCCAAGAGTAAATGTTTGGGAAGGTATATTTTATGCAAATTACTCCAAATTTACTATATTCACAAATCTAGTAAATTCATTATACACTGCTGTTCAAAAGTTTGGGATCAGTAAGTAATTTTTAATGTTTTTAAAGAAGTTTCTTCTGCTCATCAAGGCTTTATTTGATCAAAAATACAGAAAAAAACTGTAATTTTGTGAAATATTATTGCAATTTAAAATAACAGCTTTCATCAAAGAATCAAAGAAAAAAATATATATATACTGTGAATATATATATATATATATATATATATATATAAAGTAGCACAACAGTTTCAACACTGATAATAAATCAGCATATTAGAATGATTTCTGAAGGATCATGTGACACTGAAGACTGGAGTAATGGCTGATAAAAATTCAGTGCTGCATCACATAAATAAATTATATTTTAAAGTATATTAAAATAGGAAACCAATATTAGAAATTGCAATAATATTTCACAATATTATTGTTTTTTTTCAGTATTTTTGATCAAATAAATACAGCCTTGATAAGCATAAGACACATTAAAAACATTAAAAATCTTACATTAAAAATTAAAGCATTAAAATACACACACATACAGTACTGTGCAAAAGTCTTAGGCCGCTAGTATTTTCACCAACAAAAAATGGTTTTAAGTCAGTTATTTCTATCTTTTGCTGTAGTGTGTCAGTAGGAAATATCAGTTTACAAACATTATTTTTGCCATTAATTGTAATAATCCAGTGAGATTTTTGTTTGCACAAGGAGTCTGACAACAGCCAGTGCTCCACACAGAGATCTGATCTGATCATCATCCAGTCCGTCTGGAATGACATGAAGAAACAGAACAAACTGAGACAGACTGAATCCAGAAGAACTGTGGCAACGTCTCCAAGACGCTTGAAGAAAAATACCTTCCTGCAAAGCTACCTGAAAAACTATGTGCAAGTGTAATTCAGACAAAAGCTGTTTTACACTCAAAGTGCGGTCATACCAAATGTTGATTTGATTTAGTCGATAGAAGTTAATTGATAAATAAAATCTATTTATGGCATTATTTCTGAAAGCATCCTCATTTTACAGCATTTTTACACAATTGCCTAAAACTTTTAACAGTACTGTAGCTTTGCAGGTGGTTTCTTGAAGCATCTTGGAGACGTTGCCACAGTTCTTCTGGATTTAGTCTGTCTCAGTTTGTTCTGTTTCTTCATGTCATTCCAGACGGACTGGATGATGATCAGATCAGATCTCTGTGTGGAGCACTGGCTGTTGTCAGACTCCTTGTGCAAACAAAAATCTCACTAGATTATTACAATTAATGGCAAAAATAATGTTTGGAAATGTAAACTGATATTTCCAACTGACATGCTACAGTATATATATATATATATATATATATATATATATATATATATATATAATGTGTGTATATATATATATATATATATATATATATTAGGGATGTGCATCTCATGACTCAGGCCGATACGATACGCATCTCGATGCATAGCCAACGAAACGATACATTAAAGATACATTTGAAGCAGGTACCGATGCGATGTGATACGATTCACCCCTTTTTACGATGCAGTGCGATCCGATTTCAATTTGATTTGATTCAACACAATGCGATTCAATGCAATACGATGCAATGGAGAAAATATTATCACTTTTAATGCCTTGAGGCCAGTTTCATAAAACAAGTTAACCAAATAAGCCAGGCTTATTTCATTTAGTCTGACTCATTGTCAAATAATTTGGTTCCATAAAGCAAATTTAACATAGGCCTAGATCAAGCTTAGTCACTGTGGCAACTTATGCTGGGAAATTAACCTGGTCTAAAGCAGGCTAACTGTCAGCCTAAGATGAGTTCCTCTAACACTAACCAATAGGAATACAATGATATTACCACTGTCTCACATACTATTATTTGAATTTATTTATTTATTTATTTATTTTCTTTTTTTCTTTTACAGTTTCTTGCCAAGCAGCCTTTCTCTCTGGTTTTATGACAGCTGTACATTTTATAGTTTGCAGAACAGATAGCAGAACATTAGAACATTACAATCTAAAATTGCTCTTTAAAGCATTAAAGTAATTAAAAAAATCACTGAATTAAAAATGAAAATAAATAATAAAGAAAATGACTATATTTTAACTGCTATAAGAAACACACATTAACTTATTTGAGCTTAGTAATTAGTACTGTACTAGCTTACATTTGATTTACCTATTACAATAGTCCATTTACAGTTACTGCTATCATAAAAATACACTTATATGTAGGTTTAAAATTCTACAAAAGACACATTTAATGTCCAACAACAAATATTTTAGCAAAATGTGTATTTTACTCAGAATTATTGCGCTCTGTCTGTTTAGCATGCATGTGCGCAGCAGCGCTCGTTGCTCTCGCGTGCCTCGCCCACTCCTGACAGCAAAATAGATATGTTTGCATGACTTTCTAACATTTACAGATGAAAAATATACCTGTGACATGTCAGTTATGCACTGAGGAAAACACAACGTCTCAAATGCATTAAACAGCACAGACATATTCTCTGTTTGCCATGATGGATCAATCTGATCCATGCTCGACATTAAGTCTTGCTTAAGAATAAGCGTGCCGTGCACAAATTACTGAGATTGTGTGAATTTAATTTTAGCCCTGATTGATTTGTTAGGTTATTTCAAGTCAGGTTTTGGGCTTCCCCGCTTTTCCTCGGGTCTCCGTGGTGTTGTGATTTATCATATAAAATATCGGTCACTTTCTAAATAATAAAAGTATAGCGCATCAACTAGTAATTATATATAAATAAATCAGTTTTTTACTGATGCAAATACATTAGAAACGATGCATCACGATATAAATGCCAACTTGTAGCCGATGCACACTTGCATCGCATCGTTAACTTTTTTAAATCGATGCATCGCATCGTTAACTTTTTATGCCGATGGACCGAGTGAATTGGGGAATCTTCCCATCCCTAATATATATATGAGCGTTTTATGAATTAAGCCCAATGATCACTCTAAATTTGTTTTTGAATGGAAAAAATATCAGAAAAACAATCCTTTGTGGTCAACTGAAAAAAACAAAAACAGCATTTGGGGTAGGAATGTCATGATTTTTAGGGGGTGAAACTTTCCCTTTAAGAACCCTCATAGCCTCATTTTTAGTGACATCACATTAAAAATGTCTACTTTGACGGGTTTGTTGTAATTTCTGTAGCGAATTTTGCTTTTGCCAACTTAAGGAGGCGAAATAGTGTAGTGATGTGTACTCACGTCACAGGTGACGTTATGATTTTTGGATCATGTGTCACTTAAGGTGTGGTTAGGAGTATATCACATAAGAAAGATTGGTGGGATACCTAACTTGTAGAACCTTACTGCACTATCAACACAAGGAAGACACAAGTGTAATAAAATAAATTTTATTAACAAAAGATAGACAAGAGTAATCAACAACTACTAAATGAATACCATTAATGAAAAAGGAATAAAGTGCATAAGACAAGTGATTATGTTGGATGTTACTATGTCAGAGCTATGTTATCTGTAAAGATAATCTGTTGCTACTCTGAAAGAAATAAGGTGAAGAACCTTATTATGCATCAAACAAATACATGAAAGATTTGCTATAAACTGCAATGAGCTATATAACATCTAATGTCAATTAGAAAAATCATATACTGATAATACACAACAATGCCAAGGTCTCTGGAAGAGGTTTGGATAGGTGATAGTTACGTTCTCTGTGGTTGAGTGAGCAGTCCGGTAGCGGTGACTTCATCCACTGGTTGTGCTGGTAACAATGCAGTGGGGAAAGGAGCCGGAATCCATTTCGACAGCCTTGAACACGAAGCGTTGGAGGATGCTGATCTCCTGGAGCACCAAAGGGTCCTAAGATCTGGAACACGCAGATGTGACCCTGAAGTAGGTGCAGAAGATCCTTAGCCTGGAACAAGCAAGCAAAGGTACCTTGGAGTGAAGGTTTGCTCTCCGGAGCTTAACCTTGTTGCAAATGTCTGTGTGTCTTCTGCCTCTCTGGGCTAGAGACTCAGAATTTGGTCGATCCGCTTGGTCTCTCTAGGATGGAGACTCAGGACGTGCTGCATCTGCTGTTGTCTCGCTGGACGAAGACTCTGAATGAAGTCTGAACGTAGATTATCTCTTTCCTCGCAGGCTGGAGGCTCAGAACCTGGTCGTATCTGTTGCTGCCTCAAAGCTGGAGACTCAGGATTTGCTATCTGTTATTGCCTCCTCTCTCACGGTCTAGAGGTTCAGAATGTGTTGATCTGCTGGTGTCTCCTGGACGTGCCAGAGACTCAGAACGGAGGTTGATCTGTTGCAGTCTCACTCTCACAGGCTGGAGACTCAGAACTGGTTGATCTGTTAGTGTCTCACCCTTGCAGGCCGGAGACTCAGATCCAGAACAGTGTATCTGTTAACGTCTTTTCCATTGCAGTACTCAGACTCAGAACGAATGTGTCTGTTACTGTCCCTTCCCTTACGGGACTCAGACTCAGAACGGGTTGTTTCTGTTGCTGCCTTCCCAGTAACAGGACTCAGACTCAGAATGGGGGTATCGGATGCTCTGTTACTGTCCCTTTCCTTATGGGCCGGAGACTCAGAACTGGTTTATCTGTTAACGTCTTTCCCTTTCGGGACTCAGAACAAGGAGTGTCTTTTGGAAAGGTACCTTTATCTCTTTCCGATGAGGAGGAGATTGCAATCTGGCGCTTCTCCGTTTCCAGGCTGTGATTGGCTATTTCCATCAGAGAGGGGGAACACGGTGTGGCCCAGCCTTCTTTCCTCCTGTGGAACTTATTTGCATAGTCCAAACACACATTTAGAAAGTGTCACTAAAGTTTTACCAATGCATCATTCACTTACCAAACCACAACCAGAATACCAGTTACGAACACATTAAGTCCAAACATGATGGAAGAAGATTGAACTGTCATGCATGCATTCATTTGTCCATTATCAGCTGAGTTTGTGTAAGATGTTGCACTACACGTCGCTGTCACTGAGAATACTTATTTCTCTGAATAAGTATAAGATGTGTGTGTTGTAGTTTGCATCTGGTTAAGAACATAATTATGAATGGATTTGGATGGAACTCTGTGATCCCTGTTTGTTTCACCCACTGCTGCTGTGTCCAGAGGTCCTAAGGAATTTTTATGGCAGTCACAGGCCAAAACCTGAGGAATCAGTCTGTTGGTGGGTGAAGGGCAAAAACTGCATTTTGACCAATAGGAAGTCCTGTACTTCCCGGGCTTTGTACCAAAGGTCTTCTTCTTGCCCTCTAAGAGGTGTCTGGCCGTTGTCCTGGCATCTTTATCTGATGGCGTTGGACAGTTTGCTTATGTTAGTCCACCAAGATCCAATCAAAATGTAGCAAACCTCTGTCCACTATTGTGGTCAGAGAGGGGCCCCATCATAAACTTGGCTCTGGAATGTGCTGTCCACTACATTGCATTTGCCTACATAATGTTTAAATTGACCTTTCATTAATATTCTTTTATAGTTCTCCATTTTGTTGTCTTGGCTTCTTTGGTAACATGGTTTTTTTGGTATAGGTGTGATCTCATACAGACAGTGAGGCCTGTGTGTACGCCGCAGCCAGTCTTGTGGTCTCATCATTAGTCTATCAGTGAGTCCATTTGAGTGCACTTAGCACGTTGAGCTGCCCCACTGTTACAGCCCCTCTCATAATTTGCTAACACCTTTGGCTGCGAAGGCAGCTAACTTGTCACTCACCGTTTGACTCTCACACCTTAGGAGTTGTTTCCATAGCAAAGGTGAGACGATCCTTCCTACCCACAGGTGAATTTTTAATGTGTAATTGTCAGATTCAAACACAACTGTGCCAGATTAAACAAAAAAGCAGACGGAAACTACAAGATATTAAATTCAGCGTATTTTTAAAGGAAATATCCCTTTCCCTCTCTCTCAATTCGATTTAATTTATTGGCATGATTGTTTTACATTAAAAAAAATAAGTAAATAAACTAATAATGAATAGCTGTGTGTGTGTTTGTGTATATATGCACATACACAAAACATATCTTATAATAAAATAACGGTAAGACTTTACAATAAGGTTCATTAGTTAGCATGTGTTAACATGAACTAAGAATTAACAATACTTCTACAGCATTTGTTAATGCACTGTGAACATTAACAAAGATTAATAAAGAGTGTAATAAATGTAGTGTTCATTGTTCGTTCATGATAATTAATACATTAACTAATGTTAACAAATGACACCTTATTGTAAAGTGTTACCAAAATAACATACTAATTAAAATAATATATTAAAAGTGTCAAAGGCAATAAATAAATAAAATAAAATAAAAGTGCATAATAAAACGTGTCAAAGGCAGCACAACTGTGTTATTTGATGAAGATGATAAAAATAAGGAATGTTTCTTGAGCACCAAATCATCAAATTAGAATAATTGCTGAATAATTATTTGACACTAAAGACTTAAGTAATGATGCTAAAAAACTCAGCTTTGCCATCACAGGAATACATTACATTTTAAAATATATTAAAATAGTATATTTTAATATATATTATTTAGTATATATTAATATATTTTAAATTGTAATCCTATTTCACAATATTGCTATTTTTGCTTTTGACTTTACTGACCCCAAACTTGTGAATGGTAGTATATTATATATTAATTAGTGCTGTCAAATCAATTAATCGCATCCAAAAATGTTTGAGTTTACATATGTGTACTGTGGATATTTATATGAATATATAAATACACACACATACATGTATATATTTAAGAAATATTTAACACTTATATACATTTTTTTTCATATGATTTATATTATAAATATAAAATGTTAAATATATTCCTTAAATATATACGTTTAATTAAATTAAATATATACAATTAGAATACAATCAACTTTCAGCAAAATATTCATAGACGTACTACTCTTTTCTGTAGACAGTGAATAATCTATTTTCTCCGTCTCCCTTCCCTCCGCTCTTGTTTACGTCTCATCGATAAATGGCCACCACAGATGTGGTTTTTTTTTCTTTCATCTTTCATGCTCAAAAGAACATGAGACCCATTTGACTACAACCCCCCTGCCCCGAGCTGCTTCAGGCTATACATGAGACAGTCTGGCCAAGCTGAACACACCAGAGCAAAATAATACCCAAAAGCCTCTACTCTAGGGATTACTCCAGTCTCTCTCTCTCTCTCGTCTGCTCCTCTCAGGCCTTTCTGCCTTCCAGCTGCAGGGGCCTCCTGTGATCCTGGGCCACTGTCCTGCACCCACGGGGGAAATGAGGGATGCTGGGCCACGTGTGGCTTTGCTGGAGAGAGTCTAGAGGGTTTAAAGTGTGTGTGTGACTGCAGTATGGCTGTATGTTGTGTTCAGTCAAACGGTTAAACGCAGCTTTTTGTCCACCTACAGCCGCTGCTGTCTGCGTGCCACCTTTCCTCTGTCTGAATTTGTGTTGTTGTGGTTGTTTATGCCCAATTCCTGTCAGGCGGCCACAGCACTGCGGTCAACAATCTCCTCCTGGGCTCCCATAGGGCCTCTTTGCACAATTTCCTTCCTTTAGCCTGCTAGTGACCTTGCATTTGTGGTCATAAGCCTTATTTCCTGATCACAGTAAATAATGCAGTTGGTGTTGGAGCTCTACAATGATTTATTGATCATTGTATAACTGTATCTGAACAAGATCACCTAAACTGCATCTTTATTTGTGATCAGGGCCTAAAACTAACACTCACTAAGTGCCAAATGTGGGTAAAACTCAGTGTTGGCGAGTGTATGAAACAGTGTTGCTCGCCAGTTGGCCCATAACTTTTTTTAATTAATTCTAATAATGCCTGAGAACACAACGTGGTTTAGTGTGATGATCCAATTGCAAAGACTATGCTATTTCCTTGTGAAAACAAGCATACATATTAGTAATATAATTCTACTATTCTTCTGCATAATAATAATAATAATAATAATAATAATAATAATAATAATAATAATAATTATTATTATTATTATTATTGGCAACAAAAATAAACATCACCTAATTTCATCCAATATTATTAAATCAAATTATACAAATTAAATAAATCATTAAAGAAATATCACTATTTGAATTTCTATAATAATAATAATAATAATAATAATAATTATTATTATTATTATTATTATTATTATTATTATTATTTATGTTATGCCTGAGAAAGCAATGTGGTTGAGTGTGATGATCAAATTGCAAAGACTATGCTATGTCCTTGTGAAAACAAGCATAAATATTAGTAATGTAATTCTACTATTATTATGTATAATAATAATAATAATAATAATAATAATAATAATAATAATAATAATAATAATATATTATTATTATTATTATTATTATTATTATTATTTATTTATTTTTATTTTTTAAATTAAATAATGCACAAAGTTTCACTGGCCGGTTAGAAAATATTTATCACCAGTAAATTTTCTCAAGTCACTAGCTATTGGCAGATGTGGCAAATGTTCAGTTTTAGGCCATATTTGTGATAGTTGCTGATCACAGGCTTTTATTGATTTTAAACAATTGTTGTTTAAGCACTTGGAATGTTTTTACAAGATTGTTGTCTTCAGAATTTCATGGTTTCTCAGTTGTAACCTTGGCCGAGCCACTGGAGACCATTTTAGGGCTTGATATTCTTAAACGTATAGATGGGTGTCCATGCATACGACATATAATTCTTTCACAAAGCCATTCTTCCTGAAGGTCGGTGAGGCAGGGTAGATACATTCTTTCCCTCTGGGGCCCGGAGGACAGAGAGCGGCGTTTGTTCATAGACACAGCTGTTGATTGTTATTGGATGTTGGCTTGCACCAAGGTCTCTGAGAAGCAGAGAGCCAGAACCGGAGAGCATTCGCCTTATTCACTATTGTTGTGCTTAATGGACAGAAAATTACAGACAGGAGCTGCCATGTTCTGCCTTTGTCTCTTGCACACAAAGGGACGAGAAGACAATTTGAGTTTTGAACCAAAGAGATGAGAAATCAGAATTCCTCTCGAAGGATAAGTCACTCAAACATGCCACTAGAAAGCTTGACCACATTGGCGACTCTATCCATACTTCTGCTCTGTTCTATTGTTTGGTCCGAACTTGAGTTTGATTCTTCTACCTTCCCCAACATTCACTAGCATGTTTTGACATTGTACTATTGTCTTGTGCGTCATTAATGTGAGCTAATAGTTAGAGCTAGAAGTTTTGTCTGAACGTTAGTAGCTTGTATTCACTAATACCTGAGAATATACTGGTGAATTCCTTTATCTTGTGGTTTTATTTATTTATTTTTTTTCCCTTTTTTATTTAATGTTGTTTTTCAATTTAGTTTTTTAAGCATAAAAGCATTTGGAGCACGTTTTAGTGCTATACTGCTATACAAATAAAGTAGTGGTAGTAATTATTATTATTATTATTGAACATTATTATTATTTTATTTATGTTTATTCTACTATTTTAACCAGTTTTTTTGTATTTTTTTATAAAAATAAATTAAAAAAACTACTACTACTACTACTACTTCTACTACTACTACTTATTATTATTATTATTATTAGCATTTTTAACTTGACAAGGCAATACAGTCATGACTCCAGTATGTTTGCAGTTGGCACAAACATAATACATCCCCTGTGTGTTTATATATATATATATATATATATATATATATATATACACACATACATACATACATATATATATATATATATATATATCAGTATAATTTCAGTATAACATCAGTATAAATTTTAGAAAAGTCTCCTTAAATCTAAACATTCTTAGAGACTAAAACAGAGATTAAACGGTTTGTTTTCGGTTGGCATTCTGTGAATTATGACCTGTTTTGACAGTGCTTTCACACTAAAAACAAGAGCTTAAACAATACAGTTTTGCTCATAGTAAGTGACTACAACTGTGCCAGTGTTGCTTTTCCCCAACGTCTTGCCCCGTTTACCCCTTCAACCCTCAAACACCAGCCCTTCCACTTCCCCAGAGATGGATTGTTGTTTACAGTGTATGAGTGAAATAATATTTCTGAGCTTTACAGCGGTCTCCCTCTGGAAGGCACCATTACAACAGTAACAGAGGATTAATTAGAGCTTGTCCCCACAGAGACATTTGAGGCTCCAGTCCTGGTCAAAGGGGAAGCATTAGCTAGTCAGCACGAAGGTAGTTGTGGTAAAGCGCATCCCAGGTAATTAATAGGCCTGAGGTGAGGGTAAGTGTGTTATTTATTGGGGTTGGCCTTGAGACATTTTATAGCTTCAGTGAAGGAGGTTTCATTTAATGTTCCTCAGTGTAGTGAGGTTTCAGAGCAAATATATCTAACACACGGTGTACAGCACCCAAGCTGCCAGCAGAGGGTGTGAGGAAAAGTGCATCCATCCTACATACCTGGGAATTAAATCCTTATTATCTGGACACTAACCTTTGCTCACAGAGTTATGATTACATCCTCCGAGAACTTGAAGTAAATATTCTGCATGTGTAATCTAATGAATTATTCATTGTAGTGACTCTGTGATTGGACAGAATCTTGAGACTTCAGCGACTGCCCACTCGCATGAAACTCTGTGCATGATGTAACTGAGCTGGTCTTCCTACACTTCTTATATATTATACAATATATACAACTTGTATGCAATATATACAACTTATTATATATTTGTATATATGTATATTTTGCAATAAATTTGTTAATAATTAACATTTTTTTAAATATATATTTAAAATATATAATAATCTAGTAAAAAAAAAAAATAAAATATATATATATATATATATATATATATATATATATATATATATATATATATATATATATATACATACATTACAGTTCAATTTTTAAGAAGTGTTTTATGCTCACTAAGGCTAATTTTTTGATCAAAAATATAGTAAAATATATATATAAAATAAATAAATATAAAATAATATATATAAGATATATAACATACAATTGTGAAATATTACAGTTTTATAATGTAACTGTTTTGTATTAATATATTTTTATTGTAATTTATTCCTGTGATGGCAAAGCTGAATTTTCAGCATTATTACTCCAGTGTTCAGTATCACATGATTCTTCAGAAATCATTGTAATATACTGATTTGATGCTCAAGAAATATTTCTTATTATTTTCAATGTTGAAAACTACTTACTGTGCCGTTTAATATTTTTCTGGAAACTGATACATTTTTCTTCTTTGATTAATAGAAAATCCAAAAGAACAGCATTTATTTGAATAAATCTTTTGTATCATTAGAAAGGTCTTTACTGTCACTTTTGACCAATTTAACCTTTTCTCAATAAAATATCCTTTAAAAATAATATCTTATAGTGTTTATTATTTGATATGCATAATGTATATGTGTTGCATTTCTTTCATTATGTCATAATGTCACACCCTTTTTTCCACTAAAAAAAGACTAGTTCATATTTTTTTTTTTTAAGAAGAAAAAAAAAAGCATTACAACACCTTAAATCCTGCACAGAGAAAATGAATGGGAAAAATACTTCTGTATTCAAAAAAAAAAAAAAATTAAAAAATTTGTGCACTTTATGGACACAAATGATAAATTAACACATTTCTACTATAATAAATATAAATTTTTCATTTAACTAACATTTATAAGTAACTTGTGACAGAGTCAATCCTCAGGTAAATACCTTGTGTATCTTTCTCCAGGTATTACAGACTTTCTCCTTGGCAGCACCCAGTTACTTCTTTACCAGAAGGACACGCCCACTAGTCTCTTCAGCTGCAGGAAATAGAAGAAAGGAAACAAAGAAAGAACAAAACAGACATGCAACACTTGTTTGCAGCATATAAGGGTTTGTACTCTGCCAAAACACTGTATACGCCCTCAGCTTAACGGACAGCGCTTTATTTCCACCTCTACTAGTAGTCTCATACATATAAGAGCGCCTGCTGAGTTCAGGGGAAGGCTCACATGACACTGCCTACCCATTATACACCCACAGACAGCCAGACATTCCAGCTACAATGTGAGCGTTTGGATCTGAAGCCATTTTGAAGTCGCCATGCCCGTAATCTATAAAGGGATACGAGAATACGGTCGGGAGGAGGGAGGATTCTGGGATGAAGCGGAGCGTTTCCATATGGACAAGAAGGAGGAATACCTGGAAAAAAGCCACTAATCTTTGGCTGTGAAGTTGAGGAGTTTTTAACGCTAATAAACGCGCCATTGGCAAAGTGCTCGCCATAAGGAGGGCCGGCTACATCAGGCCTGTCTTTCCTCAAGAGGGACGTAGTGTTGTCACATGTGGTCTTAGCTCCTTGGAACGCGCTCAAAGACTCACTATTAGGGTAAGAAACTCACTTCCAAACCCTCTGAGACACAAAAAAACCCTCAAACTCTTGGGGAAGACTGAAGAAAGTGAGGCTTCAAAGGCACGACGGCTCCTTTTACAAGTTAAAAAAATGAGATAAGAACAGTCAACCGTCCAATTCTGTAATTGTGCGTAAAGGAAAAGGGCTGTGCATTGTCTCGCCTCCGACATTTGGCACCGTGTCTGATGGGCCCGGAATGTTTTAGAGGCAGGTTTGTGCTCCCGTCTCACATAAACAGAGCACTAGATCTGGTCTCACCGCCAGTCCCGCGAGTTTGAGAAATGTCAACATCAGACCCACGGGTTGTTTCGCTCTCCACATTCGCTGGCCTTCCGTCTTTCCCCCTGCATATGGCCACAGGATCAGACAGCTCGCGTCGACACGTCTCGACTCGGAGAGCCTCAAAATGCCATCTTGTAGAGACATTATCCGACAGTATGGGGCAAAATGAGAAACGGGGAGGCAGAGGTAGACCTGCGTTGATCTGGGATATGTCAGCAGCGCGGCACTGGAGATCCACCTCCTACCCTTTTCCATCACTGGATTGGGCGCAGCGGATGCTCCCGGGTATCTGCAGCGCATTAAGAGCGCAGGGGAAAGAAACTCAGAAATGCTGGCGTGGAGACGGGGATAAAAGTGTAATAATGTGCATGACGATAGGTCCTTTTCACACCGCTCAAACCGTATTACTAGACCTGTCCTCAAAGGCGAGAAGGAAAAGGACAGTTGGAGAAAGAATAAATGACAGGGACCAAAAATAGTGGCAAAAGGAGAAACGGTGGGAAGGACAGAACCCGAAGGGGGGTCACACGCACGCACGGGCGAGATAGAAGCCGAGCGAGAGAGAGCCGGAGTCTTAAAAAAAACTGTATAAGGTTTGTCAGAGGAACAAAGGAGATAGGATATCCCTAATCCCTGCAATATTAATGTCTAAAATGTCATTAATAAGCTCAGGATTCTGAGCCTGAGACCACACTAGGATGAAGGTACCTGCCAGGGCTTGTCTGACAGGGCCTTGGCTAATGAATGAATATAAAGCTACTCCAATCAATCACACAGGATTTATCTTCGCCCCGAGTATAGGTGAGGTCTGGTATGGGGTGACCACGACTGTCAAGCACGCTGAAGCAGCAGCCAAGAAACTGTCGTGGCATTACAATGAGGCTTGTATTAATGGGCGCTTGTGCTTTTCTGCCATGTGGGGGAGCAATCGTTAATGTGCGAGTGTGTGTGGGCCACGATTTCTGGCCATATTTTAATTTTAGTAAATGAAATGACATCGCTGGGTCATTAACTCCAGGTTTGGTCGCTTTACCCTGGGCAAATGAAGGCTGACAAATGTTTAGTTAGCCTCGGTTGTCCAAGTAATGTCAAGTGGTGCCAACGTGGAATCAATCTTGAAGGTTTGCATGTAAATAGTCCGAATGATTTGTGTAAACTGGTGGTTTGATGTGAAAATTAGATTTACAGTAAATTATATAGGTAGACTGGGGCTAGATGTCACAGTGGTTTTGTATGTTAGTTTCAAACTCCAAGTTCTTGTTCGATTAGGATCATGTTTGTCCTCCAAACTGGAATTCCAGTGACATATTGTGTACATTTTCAGTAAACAAGTGAATACAATACAACATCACATTAGCATACATTTAGGGGTATATGTATATGTATGTGTATTTTTTATTAAAAGAAGTAATGATGTGAAATATGATATACAATTGATATACAGCTGTTTTCCATTTGAATATATTTTAAAATGTAATTTATTATTGTGATGGCAAATCAGCCATTACTCAAGTCCTCAATGTTTCATGATCATCCGTAAATCATACTAATATGCTAAGTTGGTGCTAGAAACATTCTTATTATTATCAATGTTAATAATAAGAGTTGGGCTGCTAAATTTTTTTTTGGAAACTGTGGTATTATTTTTTTTTTTTACTTTGAATAGAAAGTTCAAGAGAACAGAATTTATTTAAAATATAAACCTTTTGTAATATTATAAACATCTTTATTGTCACTTTTGATCAAATGAATCCATCCTTGCTGAATAAAAGTGTCCATTTCTTTAAATAAATAAATAAATAAATAAAACAAACCCCGACCACAAATAATAGTATACAATTAACTATAAATTATAATATTTTTGGCCAAAACAATGCTATTTTTCATGTGGTACCTCTACAGTTTTACTGTTTTGTGAAATCCTTTTTATGCAACCAAATTAGTTTGATTCCCAGTGAAATGCTTCTATAGTAAACGGTCTTCGACACACTAAATCTGACAGCTGCACCCAAAATAGCAATATATAGGCTATATGTCATTCCTAAAAAGACTACCATTCCCTGTTCTTTAGGCTGTAATGCATGTCTGTGACAGCAGCACAGTCACTAATTACTAGGCTAACAGCTAGTTTGGACAGCCTGTAAGAGCTCAGCATGCAAAGTAGCTTTTGCTTGTCCAGCAGAAAGGTTACAACGTCCATGTCACCAAGGTCCAACTAATTACATGTATATTTTCACATACCAAAGTCATCGCTGGAAATTTCTGCTCTCTGCATCTCACTGTAATCTCAGCATGTGGTATTGTCCTCTCAGATGACATTTGTTGCAAGCTGTAATATAAACGCTCATTAGAGAGTTAGCCAGGGACGAAGAAACAAAGAGGTGCCCTAGTATCTAGTTCAGTGGCAGGCTATATTTTGATGCACTAACCCCAATAATGGGTTTGTGGCAAACTGAGATTAAATGCACAACATTTAATGCTCAAACATATGTTTTTAATTGCCGTAAAATTAATAAAAACAGGTTTAATTATGGTCTGTGGCTTTAAAATGGCCCATTAGCCCTGTCTAAAATGGCACCTTTGCTGTTGCCATCCAAGAATTAAGCCTAAATTGGGGTCAATTTGAGTCTGTTAGTCATTCCACTTGAAGGTGCATCATAACATTCACACCACAGGTGTGATCTGCAGAATTAGAGTTCCCTGCATCAGTGTGTACACGGTGCCAAATGACTTGTTCAAACAGACTACTTCACCTCATCAAAGCACTGCCTTCATATCCACTGGGCAGGCATGTCCAAATAAGCTGTGAAAATATTTATAGCCTCTCACTGACTATCCTCTCATTAGCGAGCACTTTTCTCCTCGCGCTGCCAGTTGCCAAAAAAGCGGAGAGTGAAATTTATTTTGAATATTCAAAAGGAGATAATCAGCTTGTGTGCCAGCAGTGTGCGGCTCTGTTAGGCATGTGCATGGCATGGCGGCTAAGGGTGCACGTCTCTCATGGGTTTCCATCAGTGTTACCTGAGATGTTTTTCTTTTATCCGAAAGTGGGCCGTATGGTTTGGTGAGACTAATCAGGCTGATGTGTGTGAGGCGGTGGCATGTTTTTAATACATCTACATATGTCATATGTTGTAAGGTGTATTTGATCTTTGAATATGCACATATGTCGTATTTTGTTGTAAGACAGCTTATAAATACATGTTACATTCTGTACATATTGAGCTATATTGAATGTACCTTAGACACACATTATATATTTTTAATTTTATTTTATTTTATAAAATAAATTAATACCTTCCTTTGGCCGAGATGCATTAAATTGATAAAACCTGACAATAAAGACATTCAGATTGTTATAAAAAAAATCTATTTTAAATAAATGCTGTTCCTTTTAAACATTCTATTAATCAAAGAATCCTGAAAATGTATCAATTTCCATAAAAATATTAACCAACACAATTGTTGTCAATATTGATATTAAGTTATAAATCAGTAGAATGATTTCTGAAGGAACATGTGATACCAGATATTTGATTAATGACTACTGAAAATTCAGCTGTGCCTTCTCAAGAATAAATTACATTTTAAAATATATACTGAAATAGAAAAAAATGTATTTTAAATTGTTATATTATTTCACAATGTTACTGTTTTATGGTATTTTTGATTTTTAAAATGTGTTTATTTTAAATATTCTAAGAGACTTTTAAAAACATAAATAAATAAATAAATAGATAGATAGATAGATAGATAGATAGATAGATAGATAGATAGATAAATAGATAGATAGATAAATAAATAAAATCTTTCTGATCTCAAACTTTTGAGCAGTAGTGTATATAACTTTAATTACTTTTTAAAAATTGCTTCATTTTTTCATAATTAACTGGCAAATGCCTATATGTCAATATATCAAATGAGACCTGTCAGCAATGGGTATGCATCGATAAATTCTTTACATTCACTATGTCTCTGTCAGAGTTAATATCTAAACTTGCAAGAGTACACTCAATGACTTTTGTTGCCGATATGCCCTCGCTGTCAAATAGACAAACCAAAACAAAGACTGGAGTGGATTGTGCTGATGGTTAGTAGTGACCAGACCAAAGTCAACTCACAGGCAGAGGGCTATTTGTTTAGCACCATTTAGTTTCAGGTTATATTTTAGAGGGGTTGTGGCTGCTTGTGTACCAGGTGGTGCACGTTCAGCAACGCTGGGGGACGAAGCTCTGGAGGAAGACATTGACAGTGGACATTGATAGACACAGATAAGGGCTCAGAGGGACAGAGCTTTGCTGAACACTGGACCCTGACCTTCCCTTTCCAACAACAAAAAGAATGCTGTTTCCAGTGGGATTCAATTAAATGTGTGTCCTGACAATACTGAAGCCATGGGGTTTGTACCAGCAATGCAGACATGCTCAAAGTGTTGCAGGAGTCACGCCTTGTCTGACAGATTATCTGATCTTATGCTGTGCTATGGAAAATTGCCTTAGCACTGGCTACTTTTCTAATGAAAGGAAATGTAGAAAACAGGTTAATGAATACTGAGCCATGATTAAAGTTTAGAAATCAGGCAAAATTTTAAATTTTTTCCTGACACTGATGTAAAATTTTCATTTGTTAGCAATTTGCAAGATTTGTTATATATATGCTGTCAAACGATTAATCGCGATTAATCGCATCCAAAATAAAAGTTTTTGTTTACATAGCATATGTGTGTGTACTGTGTATATTTATAATGAATATATAAGGGATAATCAATGGGTAGCCATGCATTAAAGGATTTTAATGCACGACTTGGAGGCAAAGAACCGCCTGACGCGAAGCGGAGGGTGGTTGCCTCCGCATAGTGCATTAAAATCCTTTAATGCAAGTTATAGACAAGTTAAAACTTGTATTGATCTTTGCAGCGCAACATTTGACGGAATGGGTAAAAATGAGTTATTTTTGTCAGTTACGGCTGGTTAGGCTAGCATTCTGCCTGCTTCAAATCATACACAGAGATGAAATAGTGCAGTAAGACCACATTTATTTGAATTAATTATAGCATGTATTTCAATTAATTATCGATCGATCGAGAGAGAGAAAGAGAGAGAGAGAGAGAGAGATGACAGTCGTGTATTGCCTACCTGCTTGCTGCGTCTGCGCGTCTCTCTCTACAAACAACTTCAAAAACAGCGATTTTATCACCTCGTTGCTGGAGAATATAATGTAGCGATCTAGTATCGATCTTTTATTTTATTAATAAAAATCGCGGGGAAGCGTTGACAACAAGTTTATGTGTGTGTGCAGCGAAATCTCTCTCTCTCTCTCTCTCTCTCTCTCTCTCTCTCTCTCTCTCTCTCTCTCTCTCTCTCTCTCTCTCTCTCTCTCTCTCTCTCTCCGTGTGTGTGTGTGCGCGAGCGAGAGATGCGTGTTGGTTAGTGTGCTGTGCATCAATTAAATCAGCGCATTAATATAGAACGGTGATTAAACTGACTTGGAACTACCTGTGCATTAAACGGTTATACTGCATACCTGCCAGCCAATCAGAATCCAGTATTCAGACAGACCATGGAATAAATAAATACTAGTGCTGTCAAACGATTAATCGCAATTAATCACATACAAAATAAAAGTTTTTGTTTGCATAATATATGTGTGTATATTTATTATGTATATATATAAATACACACACATAACAGTATATATTTTGAAAATATTTACATGTATTTACATGTCTATATTTACATAATTTATATTATAAATAAATATATTTAATATATAAACATAACATATTTTTCTGAAATATATACATGCATGTGTGTATTTATATATACATAATAAATATACTCAACACACATAAATATATTATGCAAACAAAATCTTTTATTTTGGATGCAATTAATCGCGATTAATCGTTTGACAGCACTAATAAATACACACACATACAGTATATATTTTGAAAATATTTACATGTATTTATATTCATAAAATTTATATTATATATAAATATATTTAATATATAAACATAACATATTTTTCTTAAATATATATATGCATGGGTGTGTATTTATATATACATAATACATATATAACACGCACATATACTATGTAAACCTTAACTTTTATTTTGGATGCGATTAATCACGATTAATCGTTTGACAGCACTATATATATATATATATATATATATATATATATATATATATATATATATATATATATATATATATATATTCTTTACTTGAAAATAAATAGAGAAAAGTGTCATTAATGCAAGATATAAAAAAATAATTATGAAATATAAACTCGCAATGGCAAGAAAAAAAACATCAGAATTATGAGATTAGTAGAAATTACCTTTTTTAAATTTAAATTTCTTAAATTTAAATTCAGGAAAAAAATAAAAAATACTTTAACCTATTTTATTTTAGCTAGTTTGCGAGGTTTGCAATTTTCATTTAGTTTAACTTCATATACTCAAATAAACTAAAATAATAAAAAAAACTTTCTTTTTTGTAATTTACAACATTTACAAAAAAATAAAATTTACAAAAAAACAACAAAATTAAATAAAACTATAACATCTAAGTAATATCTAGCGTGTGTGTGTGTGTGTGTTTAATGTCTATATGCCATTATATCAAATATGACCTGTCAGCAATTGGCATTAATTGCTTTATTACTTTCTTCAAGAATTCATGAGAGTACATCCAACACAAGATTACTTTTGAACAACCCGTTAAATTAAGGACCATAGTTCATCTTGTGGATGAAACAGCAGGACTATCTGAAGCTATTTGAAAAACACAAAAAACAGGGCACAAGTACCAGTTGTGGACTGGCGTTGCGCCACCAAGGCATTCGGTGTTCCCTTGAAGCACCTCTGAAACTGAGTTTGAAAATGCCATCTGGCTACCCTCAGTGTGTTCCACTTCTCCTGCTGATCTCTGGAGAGGAGGAGGCAGATCTGCTGACTCCACACTCATGGGTCGACCAACAAAGGCAGCTCTGAGACTTTGCTCCCTGGATCCTGTAGTGACGGGCTTGGCAGGCCACAGACATAATGAGCTCCAGACCAAGGAGAGTGCAGCATTATCACCCTGGAATTTAGTAGTCGGGTCGGGCGGGAGGGATTGAGCCCAGTCTGACCCAGCTCGGCTGTGGGAGGCCCGGGCATGTCACGCACTACCGGTTCAGAGTTTCTGGAACTTTCTCCACACAAGCCCAGAATCTTCCCTGCTGTCATGTATGGAGGTCACATCCCAAGAGAACACTTTCACATTTGGTTGAGTGCAAGAAAGGAAATGCCGCACTGCATGATTTGATTATTTATTATCTTGAGAAAATTGCTAACGATCGCTTCTGAACATACACCGCAATTAAGGATTTCTGCCTGGACTGAATTCAGAGAGATGTTTATTGTTGAGTGTGCCGTGTGGAATGTTCGGGAATCAAGAACCTGGTCATTACGCATTCTGCTGGTGGTTTGGGGTATGTGTCATGGGTGGCATGTTGGGAAATAAACTAATCATGTATTTGCATCTGTTAGTATCAGAAGAAGAAAGTCTACTACTTTGTCTGTTTTTACTACATTAGTGTCAAATACGCCCATGTAATCTTTAGCACCAAAATATCTCTCAATGTCCGCCTCTCACGCTCTGTGTTTTTTTTAAAAGGCAAGCTGGTTAGATGTTTAAAAAAAGTCACCATTATTTCTGTAGAATTTTATGCAATACAGATTTTTTCAAAATAGCTTAATAAACAGGAAAAAATAGCAGAATCAATTATGGAAACTCAACTATGGAGACAGATTCTAAATCAGTTCTAACAAACAAAAGTGTCATTATTCAGCTCAAGTCAGTTCAGTGTTGGTTCAGTTTAGATACAGTGGGTACGGAAAGTATTCAGACCCCCTTCACTTTTTTCAATTTTGTTATGCTGCAGTCTGATACTACAATTGTTTAAATTCTTTTTTTTTTCTCATTACTCTACACTCTGTCCTTTATAATGACAAAGTGAAAACAGAATTTTAGAAATGTTTGTAAATTTATTAAAAAGAAAAAACTGAAATATCACATTTACATAAGTATTCAGACCCTTTACTCAGTACTTAGTTGAAGCACCTTTGGCAGCAATTACAGCCTCGAGTCTTTTTGGGTATGACGCAACAAGCTTTGCACAACTGGATTGGGGGAATTTCTGCCATTCTTCTTTGCAAATCCTCTCAAGCTCGGTCAGGTTGGATGTGAACCGTCTGTTGACAGCCTTTTTCAGGTCTCTCCAGAGATGTTCGATAGGGTTCAAGTCAGGGCTCTGGCTGGGTCACTCTAGGACATTCACAGAGTTGTCCCTAAGCCACTCCTGTGTTGCCTTGGCTGTGTGCTTAGGGTCATTGTCATGTTAGAAGGTGAACCTTCGGCCCAGTCTGAGGTTTTGAATGCCCTGGACTGGGTTTTCATTAAGGCTATCTCAATATTTTGGTTCATTGAGCTTTTCTTCTACTCTAATGAGTTCCTCAGTCCCTGCCGCTGAAAAACAGCCCAACAGCATGAGGCTGCTACCACCACACTTTACTTTTGGGATGGTACTCTGCAGGTGATGAGAAGAGCCGCTTTCCTTCAAACATGATGCTTAGAATTGAGGTTCATCAGACCAGGTAATCTTGTTTCTCAGAGTCTGAGGGTCCTTTAGGTGCTTTATTGCAAATTCCAAGTGTGTTTTCTTGTGTCTTCACTGAGGAGAGGATTGAGTTTGGCCACACTGCCATAAAGCCCAGATCGGTGGAGTGTTGCAGTGATGTTTGTCCTTCTGTAGGTTTCTCCCATCTGCATATATGATCATGGAGCTCAACTAGAGTGACCACCAGGTTCTTGGTCACCAGGCTAGACAAGCCCCTTCTCCATCAATTGCTCAGTTTGGCTGGGGACCAGCTCTTGGAAGAGTCCTGGTTGTGCCAAACTTCTTCCATTTGAGAATTATGGAAGCCACTGTGCTCTTGGGAACCTTCAGAGCAGCAGAATTTTTTTTGTAGCCTTCCTCAGATCTGTGCCTCAATACAATCCTGTGTCTGAGCTCTGCAGGCAGTTCCTTTGACCTCGTGGCTTGGTTTTCGCTCTGATATGCATTATCAGCTGTGAGGCCTTTTACAGAGAGGTGTGTGCCTTTCCAAATCATGTCCAATCAATTTAATTTACCACAGGCGGACTCCAGTCAAGGTGTAGAAACATCTCTGCAATGATCAAGAGACATGGGAGGCACCTGAGCGAAATTTCAAGTGTTGTTGCAAAGGGTCTGAATACTTATGTAAATGTGATATTTCAGTTTTTTCTTTTTAATAAATTTACAGACATTTCTAAAATTCTGTTTTCACTTCATCATTATGAGGTACAGAGTGTAGATTAATGAGAAAAAAAAATGAATTTAAACAATTGTAGTATCAGGTTACAACATAACAAAATTGAAAAAAGTGAAGGGGGTCTGAATACTTTCCGTACCCACTGTAAATAAGCGTGAAGTCCAGTGTGAATTTGAGGCAAATTAAATTCAGTTATAAGCAGTTTTACAAAAGGCAGCAATTTTTTTATTCAGCTTCAGAGTCAGTTTAATGTTTATTCAATCAGTTCAGTGCCAGTGATGATGCTGTAAGATGCAATTCAGCTGTAAACCAGCACTATAGAAGACCATAGTGCCATCATCCAGCTTAATGAAGTTCAAGTTTTGTTCTCATCCAATGGTGTCAGTCAGTGTGATCATACAGACTCCAACTAAGAGGTGTGGTTAGAAGTGACAGTGACAAGGAACCCAAACTTCATCAGGTGATAGAAATGGAGAGGAAAAAACAAACCCTGGGAGAAACCATGTTCAGTTGGGGAACCATATTGATCACAAGTTTGGTATGGAGTACAGCAAGGCTCAGTACTAGGACTGCTAATTACAAACATAAAACTACAAACTAAAATTGTCTGTAAAAGGCAGTGGAATCCAACAAGACCTCCTCCTGGGGACCTTCTGAAAGTGGAAAATAAAATCTTGCTAACAATACAGAATATTATTGTGATTAAAGAGTAATTAGCTTAATTTAAGAACAACAGAAGTCAATGGTAGTCCCCATTTAGAAAGCCAGGTAAACAAAGATATGGCATCGATACACTTCCTGTATGTTTCTTGTCATGCTTGAGGCTTTTTCACTTAATCAAGAATCAGTTAAAAAGTGAATGGATCAATTAAGCAATTTATATGGCTAATCTTTGGCAGTCCCAACATTTTGATGTAGCCAACAAAGTGATTGGAAACATTGTTAATGCATCCAAAAAAAAAAAAAAAAAACTAAAGAGGGTTGTTCTGCCGCTCTTCCCGAATGATTTAGAATAATTTTAGTCTAATTCTGGAAATGGAAACAAGTCTTTTCTCCAGCTAGTGCTGGCAGTCTGCATGAAAGCACTCCACCACCAACTTTCTTCCAATATTTCCTCATTTGAATCAGCTAAATGGCTATTAGCTGTGCCCCATGCCAATGTTCTCACCATAATCACAATGAAGGTGGTAGCTTGGATGAGTTCATTGTGACAGCTGTGTGTAAAAGTGTTTGTGTGTGTATGTGGGATTTGTGTTTGATCTGCAGTGCTGATGGAACTGGACATGGCATTAAATGCAAAATTCTTACCAGTTGAAATGTATTGGTAGAGATCAGTATTTATTTATTTATTTATTTATTTATTTATTTACTTCAAACCAACCATTGAAGAAGCACCATATATATTATGATAAAATCATGAAATCATACACACACACACAGAGAGAGAGAGAGAGAGAGAGAGAGAGAGAGAGTACATATACACACGACTGTTCAGGTCTTAGTCTTAATGTTTTTTAAAGTCACCAAGGCTGTATTTATTTGTTCAAAAATACAGTAAAAATAGTAATAGTGTGAAATATTTTTACATTGAAAATATAAATGTAAAATGTAAATGTTTTCTGTTTTAATATTTTTTTTAAAATATAATTTATTTCTTTGATAGCAAAGCTAAATTTTCATCACCCATTAGTCCAGACTTCAGTTTCACACGGTCCTTCAGAAATCGTTCTAATATGCTGATTAGGTGCTCAAGAATAATTTCTTTTCATTATCAACATTTAATACAGTCGTGCTGTTTTTCATGATTCATTGATAAATATACAGTTCAAAAGGACAGCATTTATTTTAAATACAAATATAAACATATTTCTTTGTCATCTTTGGTCCATTTAATGTGTCCTAGCTGAAGTAGTAATTTCTTTAAAAAAAAAACAGTCTTACTGACACCAAAATATATACAAAATTAGGGAGCAACAGAATGATGACAGAATTTTCAGTGATTTTTTTTCACTGTTCCCTTAACTGCCCTTTTCATTCTAATAAGTGTCAATTTAATCTGCCATTTATAGGGTTTAATATTCTTTTAATAATCGTTTAAGTGAATGGCATGCCATAGTGGTCTCAGCCAGCTTGAGTTAGCGGGTTTATGATCTGTTCCTATTGAGACTGATGGAGGTAGTGGCCACTTCCACCATCATTCCAGCCTAAAATGGTGCAGGGCCACAGGCCCAGTCCTGCCTCTCTAGGGACCGGCCTGCTCAAGAGCAGCTGAAGTGTGGCCAGGGTCCAGAGCCACCCTTCTGCCAGAAGACATTTAACAAGCTGGCAGTTAAAAAAAAAAAAAAAAAAAAAGTAAGAGGTCTGTTGAGCATGTGGGCAAACATAAAAAGCAGTGGATTTAAAAGTTTTTTTTTCAGACGCTATTATAGCTCCTTCGTATTAAAACCTTGTGCCAGTGAAGGTTTCCTTCTCTTTTTTGATTGTGCATGCTCGTGTGTGTTATTTGTGTATGTTCTTGTGTGTGTGCAAGCAAATGCATGAACACTTTATGGAATGCAGAGCCACTCTCCTCTGTGGTTAATTATGGTTTCTTGTTTGCCCAGTCATTTTGTCACTTCCTTGCCATTTCAAAGTGATAACGGCCATAAATGCCTTTCCAAACTCTTTACAGCAGCAGAGACCTCAGCATGGAAATATGGCCCCTGTTTAAAGATAAGGAGGAAAATTACTAAATGAACACATGCTGTTTTGTGATGAGGACTTCCTCTCTACCAAAAATGTACAAGTACAGGCAAGTGAGGAACATCTCCGTTAACAAAAATGAATGATTATGCTGCTAAGGAATAATTTCTGATCTAGTGATACAGGTGCCTTGTATAATATATGACAGAAGATTTTCTATATAACATTTACTAAATTAGAATTAAATCATTTGAAAATGAATATAATATTTAAAATAAACAGTTTTGTACTTTTGATAGAAACGTCTTGATTCTGTAATACTCTTACAGTATGTTTCACAAAAAAAAACTATTAAAAATATGAATAAAAAATAAACTGAACAATTATTTCAATAAATTATTAGTCAGAACTATTAAAGACAGTAAACTAATAAAAATGGAGTTCATGTTCATCTGCGCTTCTCAGCATTGTCAAAATAAAAATTCCACTTCTGACATCCTTCAGCAGAACAAAAATAACTTCAGCTGATATATCAGCCTTAGCAACCACTAACCCTAACCCTATAAACTCATAATTTATGATGCAACAATAAATAAATAAATAAATAAATACAAACATACATAAATATATGCATACATACATACATAAAATAGTGCAATATAAACCATTTTAACAACAATAAACATGGATGGCAAGCCAGAACTACAAAAAAAGAAAAAAAAAAGGTGTCATATGTAAAATCGCATTTCATAATATGTAAAATTACAGTAAAATCTGCAACTACGACCAACTGAGAATACCCACCTAAACCAATTTCACAAACTGAGTTATCAGATCAAACTCACGCTGATTTGAACCCAGCAGCAAAGCATGATGGGTAACTCGCAGTATTAAAACAAAATATTGCGCTATTCAGAAAAAAATAAATAAAGACTAAAATGCTCCAGGAAAAAATGCTCTAGGAATGCTCATTTTAGTTTTAGATTTTTCAAGATTTTATCAATTTCAATTAAAGAGAACTGCATATACAGCTGGCAGATCACTGCAATAAAGAAGCCTCAGGGAAGTGAATTACACACTTCAGTATCCATAAGCCTTTTTCTCAAAAAAATCTCCAATTCAAAGTTCTAATCTGCATGACCTCTGAGCCTTCTCATTCGCCGGGCCCCCAGAATAACCAGCCACCTCAGAGGTTAAAATCAAAGTAAGGTAGTTAAACTCATAATGTCCACAGCTAAGATGATTATCAGTCCGCACAGATTAGACACGTCCAGGAGATTTTAAGCATGAATATTTTATGCCATCCGATTAGCCTGGGCCATAGCAATGTTAAAAAGGTTTAAACGTGACCCCATGATCATGAGCTGAAATATGCGTACAGAATCTTTATCAAAAGAGCTTGACGTCAGGGTTTTTAAAAGTATGAATTAAAACATTGCAGGCACATGTGGATTTGTCAAGTGGATTTGTCTGTTTCATTGTTTCTTATGGGAGCTATTTTCACACTGTATACAAGCTACAAGTTGATCATGATTTGAAGTAGCTAAATTTTACAATCCAGAAGTTTTTAAGGCTATATAAGAGACAGAGAGACTGTTTAGGTGAATGTGTTTTGATTATTTTCTGCTCAGACATTAAAATGAGCGGTATAGCAATTGCTACTCCAGGAAACTGAACTCCTTAAATTGTGTTGTTATTGTTAACTAAAACTAAAAATAGTTTTCTGTAATTGCAGTAAAGCTTAAATAAAAAAAACTTTGGTAACTGAAGTATGTTTAAGTACCAAAGTTATTAAAACTAAAATTGAAATAAAAATTAATCAAAAGCTTTATGTGTGTGTGTGTGTGTGTGTGTGTGTGTGTGTGTGTGTGTGTATATATATATATATGTTTTGAGTTCACTTTTAGTTGTCATTGTAATTTATATATATATATATATATATATATATATATACATACATAAATTACAATGACAACTAAAAGTGAACTCAAAACATTATTAAATACTATGCCCGAGCGTGCTTTCACAACATGTTTTCTCCTCCGCATACTACCTGTAAAGCATGAACCCACATCCTGTGTCAAAACCCCCCTGCAGAGATTGCGTTGCGTTTCATTTCTGCATGCATAATTAATTCCTGCAAAGCTGACGCTGACCCTGAAGACCCCTCTGACAACTCGTGCTCTCACAACGCACAACGCATCTTCTGACAACTTCCTGTTGTCTGACAAAAACCAAACAATACAATCAGGCTGGAATGGGAGGTGGAATTCTCCTGCAAGTGTGGACAGCGACTCCACAAAAGCAGAGAATAAATCGTTGGATTTGAGCAGTTTGAGGAGCAGAGATCCCGTAAAAGCCAATGCTGTCTCACAGCAACCAGCCCATGTGTTAGCACCTTGTTGGGTTGACTGCAGCCTGGCAGACGGGGCTTGTTTTTACAGGGATCAGCACCAAAAAATCCAGGGTGCTTATTTTAACACCTGCCCTGGAGCTCTGTCTGTGCTCAGCCCACTTCCCGTCCACCACCGGCCCCACCCCCCCCACCTCGAGTGGCCCTCTCTCAGCCTGGGCCCCATGCCAAAGACCTCAGAGGTCTGTTCTTGTCATGACAGGCCCACGCAAACCCAACTTCAGTCTCACAGAGAGCCGCAATCATCTGATCCCTCAGCAAAATGAATCCCACACAACAAAAACATAAATCTTCTCCTTATTAAACAGAGAAAGAAGCCATAGAGAAAGTTTTCTTTAATGATTGATCTCCTTGAACTGCACCAAATACAAAGTAAATCCTGTGTTGATTTACTTCCTGTTGAAACAGGAAGCCAATAGGCTAATAGGCTTATTGATAAGATCAAGGGTTCTACAGTTATCATAAACCCAGGTCAGCCTACTGGTAGATTCAATAACTTTTTTTTTTTTTTTTTGGTTATTCAAAATGACCAATGTTTTCTGATGAAATGTAAGTGCTACTGATTACCCAGCATGTTTTGTGGCATTATGATCAGGTTTGGGTCTAAGTACTCACAGAGACTGTGGAGTTATGTGAGATGAGTTACTTGCCATGTTTATTTAGTGCTGTCTAATTGTGCCAATAATAATTTTATTTTTGTATATATGAAACAAAATGTTGCTAATGGTAGAAATTATGCAGACTATTTTATACTGATTCAAAACAAAATTTTTTGAACTGTTCATTTCAAAACTAGTTCATAAGAGTCATAATTTCATAAATCAGACTACATTAGTTGTGTTGTACATGTTTGGTTTACTAAAAGAACTCGTTCATAAGAGCCATTTGTTCATGAATTAGACTACATTGGTCATGCTTTATGTACTTGATTCAGAAGTTTTTTCACAAATTGTTCTACACTGGTTGTGATGTACTGTATGTATGTGATTCACTAAAAGAAGTGGAACATACAAATCATTTGTTCATGAGTTGGACTACATGGTCATGCTTTATGTATTTGATTCACTAATAAGAACTGGCTCAAAAGCAATATCTATTTACAAATTGGACTATACTGGTTGTTATGTATGTATTTAATTCACTAAATGAAGTGGTTCACACGAATCATTTGTTCATGCAGCAGGACTACACTGCTTGTAGTCTCAGCCTCAGACGTCATGCCCACGGAACGTCAGCCGTCAGTCTGAAGGTCTGGCTACGCGAGACTACACTGTTTGTGCTTTATGTATTTGAATCACTAAAAAAACTTTGTTTGTGAATCAGATTACATTGGTATGTGTATGTGTTTGATTGATTTACTAAAAATAACTAGTTCATAAGAGTAATTTGTTTGTGAATCGTTCTACACTGTCTGCACTGTTTGATTCACTAAAAGACCATTCTTCTTTTTTCTTTCTTTTTTTTTTTGTGAATTGGACATCTCAGGTTGTGCTATTGTTATGATTCACTAGAAAGAAAAATAACCTGCAATGGTGATTTTTGTTTGCGAATCAGACTGCATTGGTTGCACTGTTTGTGTTTGATTTAATTCGAAGAACTGGTTCAAAAGTGTATTTTGATATACAGTACGCAGCCTTTTTTATACCATCACATTCAATACAGACTGCAAAGTAATAATAAAAAATATACACTGTTACAAATGCATTTTCATATAGGCACTTTATTATTATTTTTTTATTTTTGCTAAAAATAAATTTTGCAAGCATGACATAGTAAGTAGTACTCCAGAGATGGTCTATAAACTGACACACACGGACTAAACCCATGAAACTCTAATTTTGATTTCATAAAGGTTTTCCCATGGGAGACCATTTAGAGTGACATTGCACCATGAAAGAATGATGAATTATGAACAGTCACAATGTTTGTGTGTGTGAGTATGTATGTGTGTGTGTGTGTGTGGTCAGCATGCTCTTTCTCCTCTCTGGTCCAGTGGTCTGATTTATCCCCTAGGCCCAGATGCTCTCAGCAGGAAGAGACTGTCCATCCTGCGAAACTGCACTGATCTGACAAACCTGGGCAGATGTGCCAAGTGCCTCCTGCTTAAGGGTCATGTCCCCCAGTAAGCGATGGCCACAGATGGCCCATATTTCACTGCAAGCCTTCCTCCGTTCTCTAAGGTTAGGTCTCTCTTCTGAGTGGAGTTGTATGTGACCTCTCCAGAGAGTGAGGGACTGGGGACTTCGTTCAGCCTATTGGGAGACGACTGCCGCCACAACCATGCACAGCGTAATTTTTTTCCTTTTTTCCTCTCCCCTGAAGATCGGTCTTCTGAATTATGTGAAGTGCTGACTTTAATTTGTCCTGAGGAAAATAAAACTCCAAATAAATCAGATTTTGCAACAGTGTGAAATTTAGGCCAAGAGAAAATTAATCATTTTTTGGAGTCTGTCATCAGATACAAAATCTCAAGTGTCATGAGCTGTTCTCAAAGATTTTTTTCCTTGCGTCTTATCTGTTTTATGTTCGCGATGAGCACATCTTACATTCCGTTTCACTCTGTTTATCCATCCATCCCTCCATTTTCAATATAAGCGCTGTTACATAAGGTCTTTAAATGTGAAAAAAAAAAATATATATATATATATGTGCGGTGTATTAAAATGTGAAGTTTTCTGCAAAACCGCATCAAAGTATAGGCTGAAGTGATTTAAGGGGAATTACAATTCACGCTGTTCATCAATTCAAAATAGCAAACACAATCTCACCCTCTGAAACACTGACCTCAAAACAAAGTTCCCTCAGGGATTCGCTGAAGATGCATTACCAAGCCCCAATTGTAAATAAGTTTTTAATGGACATTTATTGCGCTGCTACGCTCTTCTTGAACTACACCCATTTTCCCAACGTTGATAAATTCTGATGTTTGTCTCGCTCCTCAGAAATTTTGCAAGCTAAACGTAAAGAGAATCCAGATAGTATTTTGTAAGCAAATATTTTTGAACAAATGACGCTCCACATGTCATCTGTATATTTACGATGACTCAAAGACATGGGTGTGTGGGTCTAATTAAAAATGTGAGCGGGGTTAGCAGCCTGCTGCTTTTCTCCAAGTCTCTTGTTGCCAGCTCTTGGCAGCTCTGCTGTCAGAGAGCCAGCTGTTTAGTCCTGCCCTGAATTATTGCCAGCCCGCAGTGCATTGTGGGACATCTGGTTCAAGCAATGCTTTTGTCATCTTTTGTCAATACAACGCTTAAGTTCTTAAGTCAGGACATTACAAGAAATTGCTTCCATTTTATGAGAGATTTCTAATTATGGAGATCATGGAATGCACGCTGCTTCATAATTTCCGAACGCTTTTGAGCAATATACACTGATTATGAAAGCTAACAAACATGGTAATTTCATACATTATTGTACGCGGGTCTTTTATAGTATCTAGAAATGTATGTAAATGGTGTGTGGGTGTTGATGTCCTTTCAAGTCAAAGAAAATAAGATCATCAAGAGAAAGACAACTTGATTATATTTAAATGAAAGGAAATTAAACATTACTTTCCCTCAATGAGAAACCGCTGTATATGCAACAGTTTTCAACAGCAGTATGGTTGGTCACCAGTTTTGGATGTCGACCAGGCTTCTTCAATAGCTCAACCAGCAAGATTTCCAGGTCAACCAGAAGAAGCCATGATGGTTAACCAACTTCATTAGCTAGCTACAGTTTGTTGGTAAACACAATTGGTAACATGTTATAGTAAGGTCCCATTAGTTAATGCAATAACTAATAATAGATAACAATGATCAATACCTTTTTCAGTATTTATTATTCATTTATTTACAAATTCTTACAATAATTTGTTAATGTTTATTAATAAAAATACAATTGCTCATTGTTAGTTCGTTAACTTAATATCAAGAGATAGAAGTTTAGATTTCAATAATATATTAGTAAACACTGAAAATTTCTCAATTTAAAGGGATAGTTCACCCAAAAATGAAAATTCTGTCATTAATTACTCACCCTCATGTCGTTCCAAACCCGTAAGGCCTTCTTTCGTCTTCGGAACACAAATTAAGGTATTTTTGATGAAATCCAAGAACTCTCTGACCCTCCACAGACAGCAAGGGTACTACCGTGGTCAAGGCACAGAAACGTTGTAAGGACATCGTTAAAACAGTCCATGTGACATCAGTGGATTAACCGTTATTTTATGACGCTCTGAGAATACTTTTTGTGCAACAAAAAAAAAAAAAAAGACTTTATTCAACAGTTCTCCTTGTTAGTTCATGTTAACTAATGTATTTTACTAATGTTAACAAAAGGAACATTAATGCTATGTAAAGTGCTACCACAAAAGCCAATCTCATGAGAAATTTAAATAATTTGTATTGTGCAACTGTAACAAATTGTACAAGTTGTTATTAAAAAAAAAAACACACACACACCCAAACCTAAACTTAATCATAAAGTCTAACAGTTTACCCAAACTCTAAATCTAACCATAAAGTCTAACCCTTTACCCAAACCATAAAACGAACTATAAAGTATAATCCTTTACCTAGACCCAAAATTGAATTATAATTGTAGCAGGTAAAAAACAATAAATGGCGTAAGATATCAGATTTCTGTAGTTGGGTAAAAACCATGGCTATTCTGGTTCTTCAGCGCCAAACCAGTATAAAATAGTCTATACCAAGGACTAAACTCATACTTGACAGGTCTGTTCACAAAGAAAACTTGAATAGTCAAAAAAAAAAAAATAAAGCCATTATTTAGCTGTTAAATTGTCATCCAATTCACAACAGTCAAATCAAAACAGCACTGCCTCTTGGTGACCTTTCACAATCCTTTGCACTAACCTTCCCTGATCTGTTTAACTGCAGTGCATTACTGTCCTGTGATCAGCAAGTGAAGAGCATCTTCTAGAGTACAGACAGGCCCCTAATGTCTTCAACCCCTCCTTGTGTTTATAATTCATTATTATCGTGAAGTATATAGCTCCGTTCACTCTTCACAGGCAACTTCAAACGCTCCCGCCGCTCTGTTACCCTTTCCAAGAGCCGATACATAGCGCCATTGTACATCACATCCGGACTTCAAATATTTTTTGAGTCTCAATTTTGCCGACAAAAAGGAGGAACTGATGGCACAAAACAACGGCAACAAAAATATCCCCCCACTCTTTTTATCTCGCGTTTCTTCAAGGAACCCGCTTGTGTGTTCTCTTTGTTTTGCTCTAGAGACGTGCTTCTTTTTTTTTTTGCTGTTGTTGTTGTCTTCTGTGAAGCTCGTGGGCCAAAAGCTCATAATCATTTCAAAAGGTCCTTTAAATATATAATAGGCATGCTACATCTCAGCAAACAAAGTGTCACTCTGAGGAGGTAAACATTCGAGCTGACTCTCACAATCATGCGACGGTCCCTGAAAAACGTCTGTTTCGTGACCTCTGCTTTCACGTATCACCTTCGCAACAACATACACATGTTACCATCCAGGAATACAAAAAATAAAAAATAAAAAATGCTACATTCACACAAATCATCTTTACGATTATAGGAAATCTTTCCCCTTGCTGTGCTCACACGCCAAAACCCTTTAACTGCAAATGCAGGATTTGATTTTTTTATAATCTCCCACTATGAATAGCAATTTAGATAATATCATCACTGCTCAGTAATGAGTTTTAGTTCAAATGTTGTTTCACATTCCAATATCAATAATATTGAGAACATTATTATAAGTTGCAGGTTTAATATCAGTAATTTTGATGTGGGGTAGTCAAAGATGACTATTATTATGTGACTATTAATTTGCACAATAAAAAAAAAAAAACAAATCATTGGCGTAACTAAATGAACGACCATCAAAACTGTCAAAATGCATTTCAGAGGTGGTTGCTCCCACATAAATGTTATGTTTAGTGCAGACCGAGTTATTATCTTGCTGATTGGTGCATGTAAACAGTGTCTGAGAGCCGAAAAAGACGCTGTTTGGGGAAAATTGAGAAACTCACCCTTGGCACAGTCGTGTTCCATAAATCTTTTAGCATGTGCCTGTTGGCTAAAATACTTGGCCTCAGAACAGAACTTAACCTCGCGATCTAGAGATGTAGAATGGGAAAGAAAGAGAGAGAGAGGCTGATAGACATGACACTTTTCACCGAGTCAGGACCTGGTTCTATGACGTTGCAAACCGCTTAAATTTTGACTCGCCCACAGGCCCGAAAAACTGCTCGCTGCGAACGTTGACAGCAATTTGAAAATCATCGACCAGAACACCAGAGAAAAAACAAATCTTTATTATGATTAATCCTCAAACCACCATGGTCTGAAAAAGCAGCATCAAAGCAGGGCGCTTATGAAGGGAATCAGACTCTGATGCGTTATTTCATACAGATGAAGCGGGATTGTTTCTCGAGCTGAGGCCCAGTGCGTGGCTGTTGTGATGAAGATTGCCAGTGGCTTCTTGTGGCTGTGTGTTTGTGGGGCCGCTAGAATGAGAGTAGAAACCTCTGGATGTAGTTTCACTGCTGTCATCCAGATGTTTCTTATGACACTCCATGAGCTGCAGATTAGTCTGAGCTTTATAGGGAAAAGATTGCATCTTGGGACTTGGAAAATGACTCTTTTTGACCACTTATAACAGGTCAAAGATGTGGATTTTTCAAAGAAATGTCCTAATTGAATACTGAAAAAGAGCGAGATATAAAAAGAATCAAAAAGGTCTATTATCATGTCAGTATGAACAGATTATTTAAAGACTTGCACCTTGAACTTGATGTTTCCTCTTTCTGTTTTTTCTTTCTTTCTTATATCACGAAAGTGGTATAGTTAAGAATATACTGACTTTTTAAGCATCACAAATTCCACATATTAATAATAATTATAAAATTATTTACTTTAAAAATAAACAATTCTGTCTTTTATTTTTGAAAATAACATTTTTTTTATGTTTTTAATGAGGTTTGCAAAAATTGCAAACCTCATTAAAAGAATAAAAAATAAAACAGATCATATAATGTATGACCTCCTCAAGGTTGATCAATATTTTGCCTTTCACTTTTCAGGCCCTATTTTGTAACCCATGCATGGAAAGTGCCTTCTCACTACCTTTTTTTTTCTTCTAGATTGTGTGTGAGTGTGTGCGTTGCACACAATTGTACAAGGCTCCTTCAGACACTGCGGCGAACAGCTCCTGCTCGACTTCAGAGAGATTCCACAGCGAGGTTTTAATTATGTAGTGACTTAACTTGGCTCAAAGTTTCAGGATCCTTATTGAACAACATAAATCTGGAGCAATGACAGCTCTGTTCTCCACACCCCACAAACACGCCGGGTCCACGGACCTCCCAGAGTTTGAGCACCATCCCCTCCAGGACCGACTCTCACACAAAACACACCACTCAGGTGCAGTCTTCCATACAATAAATCCTAATCGAAACTTTGTTTGGACATGCCAAAAAGAGTGCATGTGCATACTTGCATGTTTGTATATGTATCTATAAGTTCATTTAAGGATGCCCTTTACGATGCAGATGATCTTAGGCCAACACAGTACACCCAGATTTTATGACGAATATCATAAAATGTGTGACCACGCTGCATAACTAAAGGCAAATTGTGTAGGTATGTTATTAGTGTCCTTTTAGCACCAGGTTTTAACAAGACTATGTTTCTCAGAACTCTCTAAAATGCCCAAGTCTCATTTTCTCCTTTAAGCAGACCCCCATTAGCGCACTTATGAACTTTCACACTGGCTTAATTTCAAAATTAAACACCTGTATTTGTTACCCACCACTGAAGAGAGGTGTTTTTCAAAGGTGACAGCATTAACAACTGTGATAATCACGGCTCGTCCGCTATCCGCCCGTCTCTCTGCAGGCTAGCATCCTGTTTTCCAGGCCAACGTTCTCGACTTCAGCTGTTCTGCAGTCGCCTGGCGTTTAGAGCCGTGTGAACGCACCCCCACTGCACTGCGCACGCAACGACACGGTTCTTGGGAGTGAGAAAATTATCAGATTTATCCTACGTCTCCATGGGTACATTTTAAATGCAGTTAATGAAATAAAGGGTCAGCAGGAGCAATGGAAATGCGGCACAAATTGACAACTGAGTCTATTAAACAAGGATGTGGCGAAAATATCCTGAATATCTGAAGGCCAGACCACATCTGTTAGAAAAACTAAAAGTCTGAAAGTGTAAGAAAAAAAAAACAAAAATCTTTAACCGCTACTTTCCAGGTGTGGGCGTACCCAGATTGGATTTGGCTGTAATTTGCGGTAAAACACAAATATGCGTTTTTGTTTGTTTGTTTACAGTGGCACTATTTCCCTCTTTTTTTGTGGAAGGAAAGATGAGGCAGAGAAGGAAGAAGAGGATTAGCTCATGTTATGTGATGAGTGAATTAGTCCGTCTGTGAAGCGCTTGCCACTGCCGCACCTGCTCTGCGTGGTTTTGTGATGCATTTGGAGTCTGTGACTGACTCCAACTGCCATAAAAGGTACACGTTTGGAAGATGAGCTACGTTAGTGAGATTTAATGACAGCCACGGTGCAGCAATGCTTAAAATAACATGATGGTAAAATTTATGAACGTGTCATCATCCTCTTGTGGCTGCAATGAGAAAAGAAGGAATGTTTTCTCAATCTCACTACATTCTCTTTTGTTCAGTACCAGAAATAAATATTTAATTTATAAATAAGTATAAATTCTTATTTCTATATGTATAACATTCATACATATGTATATAAATAATTGTATATATATATATATATATATATAGTTTAATTTATGGGATTTTTGCAGCTTAAAGGAACAGTAAAAGTATTGAGAGAATGATTTGGGCCAGATCTGGCTCTTCAACCCAGGAAAAGCACCATTATTCAGCATGTATATTAACCACTGTGCCATGGCTCCAATATTCTGCTGTGAATATTAATTGACCACATTAACAGGTTTGTGATTTTTGAAAAATTCAATCAAAACTACCAAAAATTAAAATACGCCACTCCGAAAGCATAATATACATATTTTACTTTCCCCAACAATAATGCATTCTACTGACATATCTGACTTACAAATCCACTATACTTTTATGAATTTTTATACATTAGTGCTATGTGACATTTTCTGTCGGTCATCAGCAGGTACGATTAAAATTAGCCAAAACTAGTTATACATATAAATATACATATACATATACCTATACATCCAATTTCAAACTCTCAAACTTTGAAGAAAAAAATCTGTGGCAACACTTTAAAAGTAGTTCAACTTAGCAACTCTGGTTATTAACGAAAAATTATCAAATAACTTGGTGTCTGATAATTGTGCATAAATTAACAGCTCTACAGACAAAAAAATTATTTCATCAAAGCAGCACAGTGAGAAATTTTTCAATGCACACAAATGAACTAATGACGTGTCTGCCTGCTAATCAAGTTCATGGACTGATTCATTCACAGGTATGATTTCAATAAAAGTCACATACACTTTTTTATCAGGTGTCCTGTGCTGTTCTGGAGTGTAAGCACTTCTGACTGGAGGTTGGCCTGTTCTCTGAGTTCCTCCTACTCCGGCATTAATCTGATCCTGGCGGAGGAATGTAGGATTTGGCAAGCTCTCGGCCATAAATAAAGAGAGGCCTACACAAAAGAATGTGTTAATTACTAATTATACAGAGAAAGGCACAGACCAAGCAAATGAGTGCTGGAAGGCGAATGGAGATGTCTGCTCCCAACAGCAGCATTAGGTCCACTTATGTAAAATAGAAATCAAACGCCGCAATCATTCAAACAGTTAAGAACGCGTGTCCTAATTGCCATGATAAACAATATCCGTCACATGAACGAGAGAAAAAGCCCAGTCTCTGGAATTGTGACCCCATCCCAAGACGCCGTTTGAAAGTCCCTGAACTTACACATTTAATCACCTCATTCGGTCTCATTAGATATTGTACCTCGTCTTCAGTTGGGTTCAGAACTCTTCCTCACCTTCTGAAAAAAAAAAAAGAAAAAGAAAAAGTGCCTGGATATACAGTGAGGTGGAAACCCGCGGTAAATTAGTGTCACAATTCCAGGGGACTATTTGCAGATCAGCGGAAAGTGGCAGATGGCGCTTGCATTGAAACGTATTGTGACTGTTATTCAAAAGCAGACTTTTTTCCTCTCTCTTTTTTCACGATATTAAAAAATAATGTGTTGTTTTCTTACTGTGTGGCCTATTAATAGGGAAAAAAGTGGGGGGAGAATTAAACTTTAAGCAGCCCTTGACACTCGCTGAAATTTAGGGTGTCTATTAAAGATCCTCTTTAAAAAAGCAGAATGAAATAATAGATTTGCGGCTGGCATCTTGCCTGCCTGCAACTTCCTGGGCTCATCATTAGAGCTGGCATCTCCAGGTCTCAGGGAAACATCCGTGGCCCTCAGAGTAACACCGTCTTCTGCATCTGTCCTGGCTGCCTGTCTCCAGAGCCTGCTCTCACTGATGTTAAAAGAAATCTTTATTGTCAGCCACATCTCCCATTCACTTTGTTCACCTGCACTGACAATCCCAGGCTGTGTGTGTGAGAGAGAGAGTCACAGAGAGATTGTGTGTTTGTGTGTGTGAGTATACGCGAGTATAGAGTCCCCGCTTGAGTGTGTGTGTGTGTACGCAACTCTCCCTCCCTCCGGTCCCTTTCGTCTTCCAACATTGGCATCCCTGAGTTTCTAAATGCTCCCTCATTAGTTTAAATCTGTTTGAAATCTCCAAGTGAGAGAGTGGTAATGAAGTGCAAGCAGTGGCCCTCTCTTAAGCCATGACAGGTGGGAAGATGGCTCGTGATGTTTGATTGGGGGGGAGGACGGCTGGCGGCGGTGGATGGAACGGGGGGGGTAACGGACTTCTGCATTCCAAAGCATCTCGCGTCGGGATCACCGGCAGACAGAGCGCGTTTCGACAGCGCCGCTTACGACACCTCTTTAAGTGAAGCCATACAGCACTTTGGCGCATGGGACTGACAGTTTGTTAAATTATTTAGCTAGGCCCGATCCGCTGTTTGCATTGCCGTTCATTATGCGCTCGCTGTCTTTTAATGAGGTCAATTATATGGGGCTGAGTTCCTGCACAGGAAACAGAAATACGTCCGATTAAATGGGTGTAAGCGAAACGCTCAGGTGTGGGAGAGGGACGGAATACAAGATGATTTCTGTGGCAGGAATCACTGATTTATGTGTCTAAAATTGGTCAGTCTGTTTGCACCTATCATCATCTACCCACCCTTACGTACCACCAAACCCCTAAGACTTTGTTCACCCTGTGGAACACAAAAGAGTTGATATACTTTCCATAATTTAAAAAAAAAATGCATGGTGATCACTGGCTATTAAGTTCCAATAAATACATTTAAAAAAAAAAAAAAAAAAAAAAAAAAAAATATATATATATATATATATATATATATATATATATATATATATATATATATATATATATATATATATATATAATAAATATTTAATAATAAATTTATATATTTAAAAATAATAAATGAATTAATGAATAAATAAATGAATAAATAAATAAATAAATAATATTGGTAATAAAACAAAGAAAAAACATCAGAATCTTAAAGCACTTAACTAGACAATTGAGCTTCCTAAAAATAAATAAATAAATAAATAAATTGCTGGCTATCATTTCTCTGTAACCAGGTAGAAAAGAAGATTGTTTGAACAAATCACTCTCCTGTGCCAGTTTGGCAACAAACTGAATTTGCAGAATACAATCCGCTTTTAGTCTTGTGACCTGCGAAGATAAACAGGGGCATGTGACGGGGGCGGTAAACAGAGTGACAGAGAGATTTAATCTGCTAATCGCGCACACATTCAAAGTTTCACATCTCCCTTATCTTGTGGCTTTTTCAGAGAGAGAGAGAGAGAGAGAGAGAGAGAGAGAGAGAGAGAGAGAGAGAGAGAGAGAGAGAGAGAGAGAGAGAGAGAGAGAGAGAGAGAGAGAGAGAGAGAGAGAGAGAGAGAGAGAGAGAGAGAGAGAGAGAGTTTATGCTCAAAAGGATTGATTATCTGCTAAATAAACAAATATGGAAGCCTTGTCTATTAAACCATGACTGAGTTTGTCACATATTTATTTGCTAACTTTCAAAAAGAAGAAAAGAAAAGAAAAGAAAAGAAAAGAAAAGAAAAGAAAAGAAAGCTGGAAGCAAATACCAAGCATTTCCTTATTTATGGTTTATTTTTATATATGAAAATATAATAACTATATCATTTTAATTACCTTTTATGAATATACTTAAGTATTATATTTTCATACTTATTACTAATACATACACATTAACTAATATTCAATTATAGTTTTAAATAATTATGAATTTATATGCACTAATAATAATAAATAATAATAATGTAAACATGATACATTTTTTCCCCTGGAATCTGAGATGTCTTTGATTCATCATAGTTCACCTCAGTCTTCATATTCTCCTCATCAATGCAGGAATCTTTTTGTAGCAGCTTCAAATATTTGTGCATGGGTGCATAAATGATTTCCCTTTCATTCTCCCTCTCTCTTTATTTCCAGACCTTCTTAAGTAATTTGACCTTTAACAGGGAGAGCAAGCTATTTTTTTGCTTCGATGGCCAAGAATCAGAACATGCATGACACAACCAGTGTGGTTTTGTGTTAAAGGATGTGTAAGGAGAGAGATACTGTCTGTGATACAAAAGCTTATGGCCTAACACTTACATATGCATTGTAGGTATGCATTTTAATTGTAATTTTTTTATCTGAATATATTTTTAGAGATATGCAGACATAATAATTGTCAAATAAAGAAGCAAAAATAATTAAAACATACAACATAAAACATAAAAGTTTTTTTTTTTTTTATGCTTGGTGTGTTAACCTCATCTCAATGAGTTCTGGGAATTCTTCCCTTTAATTCCTATTTCAATCATCTGACACACTTACAGTAAAAATCTGTAGGACTGTTCCTCATTAGCACCCCCTCCTACTAACTGTCATTGTCTGAACTATTTTGCTTTTCCTATTTCCCTTTGTTTCAGTCTCAGATTTCCTTTCATTTAGAAATATCTTTGATCAGAATGTCATCCTCACATCTAATTCAAATGCTCTTCTCTATGCAAATAACATCATCTCACCTTTAATGAATCTGCAAAGTCTATCCTTGCATACATTTACTATGGTAACCATAGTTACTAATCACATACACAAAACTAATTACATACACATAATCACATTATATATATATATATATATATATATATATATATATATATATATATATATATATAATACACAAGTTGTAAAATAAATTATAAATTATTATATTAGCAGATCCTATATTTATTTATAAAATGTAGTTTAATTTATTTCTACAGAACTAACTGCAGGATATTTTCACAGAAAATGTGATATAAAGACAACATTTTAGTTGGTATATATATAGACATACTGCAAAAACACAATGAGTTTTATAACAATAGACTTGAAAAATGATTAGCATTATATTCTAAATATTTTTAGTTTCAGTTGTCTTTTATTAGTGAGGAAGTGGCACAGCTAAGGGTGGCACATCCTAACCTTTCCCGCTAATATGGAGGTAAAGGTAAAAAAGGAGGAAAAAAGGAAAAGGGAAAAAGCTCATTCTGCACAGCCCCTCTGCTCCGATAATGCATCACACTTCAACTCCGTCTCATCTTATGCAAAGTGACTTACAAGAGGAGGCTGGCGCCAAGAAGCATCAGCGCTCCGTCACTTGAGAGAGGGAAGCAATATTAAAAAGAGTCCCTTGACGGATGCCACAATAGCAGTGCCTTTCATTATCGCCCCGCCGCCTGTGTCAAGCCACCGTGTTCCGTTCATTGTGCATGCATAGTAAATGACTATTTACCTGCCAGTGCCTTTGATAAGTCAGTCCCCTCTCTGCTGGCCCTCGTGCCCCCCACCCCTCGCCTTTCCTCCCCCTCCGCCGGACCCGGGCCTCTTGCTTTCGCTTGCTCCAAGCACCCCTCCTTTGCCCACAATCACATTATCATGAGCTTCCCCACCGCCTCCTCTGCTAGAATTTGTAAGATTACATTTTCCACAGGTGCCGTTCTCTGGGGCTTATCAAGGAACTTTCTTTGATTGTTTCCTGCTTTTTTTCCATACCTCCCGTTTCCTCTTCTTTTATCTCCTTCCCTCTCTGAGCCGTCCTCCCTCTCGCGCTTTCTCTGTTCCTCCTCGTCTCGCTCGTGTTCCTCGGCCTTCTTCTCCTGTCAGCGTCCCTGCTGGGGTTTTGTGTTGCGGTCGCTCTGTTTGTGCAGTCCCTTGTTTTCAAATGACATACCGGGATAGATATGCAATATTAAAGAGGGGCCTTATGAATTTTTGACATCTAATTAGTTGCTTCTCGGTTAACATATCGCAGCTCACGGGGGCAGGGCCTTCCGCCAGGGTCTCTGAAGAGCCAAATAAAAAACCCCTGCCATCTCTTGCATGTTCTTCTCTAATGTAAGCAGTAATCGTTGCGCTAAGGTTAATTAATGGCCCTCGGTATCCAGGATTTTCACAGTGTATCTGGTTTGCGGTAACAACATTTTACCAATTAGTTTATTTTCCTCTTGAAATCTTAATAGCCCACTTTGATCACTCGTATGTATCAGAGAACGTACAGTTGAACATCAATTTTGTGACATTGTAGCTATTTATGGATGGCATAGACCCCTAGAGCACACAAATGAACACAATCTCTCTCACTTTCTCTCTCTCGTTCGCACACATAAACAACACTGTAATATCCAGTAGATGGGCCAAATAAAACAAATAAAAGTAATGGATATAAATTAATTTCCTTGCTCTATACTCCACAGCAGAGGCCCTATCCAGACCAATGCAATCTAAGCCAGATCTCTCACTATGCATATTTACAGCAGGGTAAAAAAATTGGTGAAGAAAAATAAAAGGCGGATAGTGAGAATTCTATTTTATTTATTCATTTTTTTTAATTTTAATATAAAAATTGTAATTACAAATTATATTGTCAGCATAACAAAAAAGTTTATTTAATCAGTAACCTATAAATAGTGCAGAAACGTGAAATATTTATACTTTATTTTACATAAAATTTTATTTATTCATTCAAAATTCTAAAACTTTTATTTGTTTTATTCTTTTTAGATTTCAATGTATATATATATATATATATATATATATATATATATATATATATCGAATGTGCTTTCAGTCTTTTAGACCACACTGTATATATCTCTTGTGTCCCGGTACTTTGCATCCTGAACACATTTCTGCAGGAATCTTTTCCACTCTCGATGGTTGATTCCCAAAGGTCCATGCAAGTACGCTTGGGAGTTAATGATTTCTCTTGTAGAACAGAGCAGAGCGGAGCAGAACAGCACAGCACAACAGGAGAGCATGCAGGGTGTGTAATCTGACATCGATACAGGAGGGATTCTGGATAGACTGATAAGATGTGCATCTTCCTTAGCAAATCTGTCTACAGAGTTTCAGACTGATCTCATTATCTTAATCACTTCAAAATACCTGTTTAGTTTTCACCATACAGGTCAAAATATATGCCACTGAAACAAGCAGATAAATACAGATGTGTCTATAATGTTAAAGCTGAAGAACAGGCATTAAATAGTATTAGGCAGATATATCTTAATAACTGATGTCAAATAGTCATTATGCATATTGTGTTAGATGCGATTCTACAAATTATATTGTATTATATAAATCATTTTATGTACTGTATATCGTTTTTAATTAAAATTAATTAAAAAATAATAATCAAATTAAGTAGATATCACAATAAATTAATTGATTAAATGAATCACATACATTCAAATTTATTCAGAAAAGTCCCTATGAAAGTAACTCAAATACATTAAATATTATTGTGGCAAACCAGTAAATCTTTGAATAGATATTTCAATCATATGTATATAACTTAAAATATATATTCCAATATCTAATATCTATTTCAACTTCAGAATCAATAAAAAATGGCTTATTATTTTTACATCACTGTACATTATTTGACTAGAAAATCTACAGAAAAGAAAAGAGAAGAAAGAAGAAGAAAAAAGCTCACATACTGTTGAGTGAAAGGATAACATTTAGCAGTTGGGTCTTCTATGTTGCCTCTCCAGCTGACAGGGTAAGTAAACTTCAATTTCAGCGCTCTCCGAAGACCACCACCATCGCGGATACTGACGGCTCCCATAGAATAATGATCAATTAACTGATTATTCCGGTGAGGGGCCTGATTCGATAATCAGTGCGGCTATTAATCACTTTTTATCTACTAATCAGCAGCTCCTTATTCATTATGCGCTGCAGATCAGGGGAGAATCTCTAGACTGGGCCGTGTTTTCAATCACACCGTTTTCCCTTAGATCCTGTGGTAGGTAACATGTTGCGATTGTACGATAATACCTCTCAGATCCGTCTGAACTCAAGCCATGATGAATTGCAGGCGCTGAACGGCGAGCCAGGACAGAAGGAAAATGAAAACCAACTGAACTGAACTGGTGAAACACATACAGAACTTAAAGCACTAATGGTTCACACAAAAGTGAAAAGTCTGTCATCATTTGCACACCCTCAGGTCGCCCCAAACTGATCTGACGTTCTTACAGGGACAAAAAAAGAAGTTATCTAGCAGAATGTCCAAGCTGATTTTTGTATTTCACGCACAAAGGAAAACCATACAAGATATAAATGACATGGTGGTGAGTAAATAATGACAGAACGTTCATCCTTTAAGACAGAAAAACAACAAAACAAATTAAATTTAATTGAAATATATATAATTTGACTTAAAATAATATGCAAAAGCAATAATCCAAGATAATTATAGTTTAAAACAAAAAGAGATACATATTAAAATGGGTCATACGTGTGAATGTTTCTAAGCAGAAGAATCTATGAGGTAAATTGGCTGTTCTGAAAAAGCCTAGAGTCTACGACAGCACTTTACGCAGCGCATTTCCACCCATTCCCCCTTCCTAAGTGTTCACCTCATTCTCAGAGCCCGCCTTTCGTGGCATAAACGCTTTTCTGTTATTTTTTCATTTAGCGTCAATTGACCTGACAGAATGGTTAGCAATTAAGTGATTTTTGTAATGGTCTTGGGTAATTTGCTTAGGCTTGTCAGCTGTATTTTATGAAGTCACCCTCAGCCCTGCTCTCTCGCTGGCGCATAATAGCTTATAATTTCAAAATCTTTATCCTCTGTTTCATTCTCAATAAATTGAAATTACAGGAAGTTGTTGAAGATGCTTAAATTTCCCCCTTTTTGTTCCATTCTGTCTATTTCGTAATTGACAGTAAAGGAAATCTTTTTGCTCGGGCAACCATAACATAATCACGCCTAATATGTAAACTCTGTCACACGATAAGCGGTGAAACCTGCTCGCTCGGGTTCAGCGTAAATACAGGAAGTTTTTCTGCATAGCTAATTGGGCATGTCATGTCAGAGCCGTATCGCGCAGAAATGATTTTATAGAGTTCACGTAAGCAACAGCGACCCTAGAAAACATCAACATAATACGAGGTCAAATAATAGAGAGTAATGATATCTCGTGTGTTTTTTTCCCTATCAGGACAAAAGCGACTACAGCTTTTTGTATTTAAGGCAGTGCTGCATTGATGGTCTCTGCTTGTCTTGCCTCTAGAAATGTTGCAAATTTCCAGCATAAAACACTTCAGCTGTCATCTGCATGCCACCACTTTGTCAAGTAATGTTTTTCAGCTAATCATCTCAGCTTGTAATAACTCCAGCCTAACATCTGCTGTCCTCCATAACACTTCACTAATTTTTCCCTCATTCCACTGCACACCATTCGCTCCTAACACAATCTACATGTATTAGTTGATAATGACTTAGCGCTTAAAAGCAAATAGATGTCGAGGGACTGGCAAGACAGACGCTCTTACCCTACTCTGACTCCAGAAGATGAATCGAAGCCTGGGAGAGCAGAAGAAACGCTTATCAATCATATTTAATGTTTATATATGCGTGTACTGACAAACTGTGACAGGACCCTTGTTGGCACAGTGAAAGCGTCTAGGCTTTGAATTTGTACTTTCTGGGAAGACATTCCCAGAAAAAGTCTTGAAAGAGTTATGACTTTCACCAAGACCCTCCGTCTTATCATTTTCCTTTATGACCTCATATTGGGAAAAATCCCCCTACTTATGTTTTAATGGGTTTCCTTGCTGTGCTTAACATGGTTTGAAATGGCATCTCATAATAACCATATGCCTATTAAAGACATGATTGAGACAGTCACTAATGAGCAAAGTACATGCTGACTGTGTTGAGGAAATAGTTGGAGATACAATCTTATTCCTCCATAATTCTGAGAATTTGGCTGTATTTCTAATTGGAAGAAACCGAATCCACAAATTTGAACCCTTATGACTTACGCCAACAAAGTAGAAGGATGGAAATAAAATTTCACAGTTCAACTTTTATGACGCGGAAACATTCCATTACACTTTAAATGAGAAGTTGTTTTTGGGTGATGGAACAGAAACATACTTTTTCATTTGAACCAAACTATTTCTGTGTTTGGATCATGTATAATATGTGAATGCTTAAAACGAAGGGAGAAAATAATGCATTCCAACTGCAAAATCAGCTCTTAAAAATGTGAATGCCTCAGACTTGACTGGAAAATAGGAAAAAAAAAATAATCTAGTTGCTTAAAATGTGCAAAATCACACCATATCATATCTAGTAAGTTGTTTGGAATGATTTATTGTGCACAGAACTGATTTTAGACCTTCCTGTGTGTTTTCTGAGAGATCAGAGAACAGGAAGACAAAGAGATTTAGCCACACTTAAATTGCAATGGCAGTTCCCCCATCGACGCTCCTTTGCCCAGACACCTTTTTCATACACGACTGAACCATTCATATTCCATCTGTTCCAGCTCTCACTCTTTGGGGAGGCTGTCAATCTCGAGAAATCATGTGACACGGAAGGGAAGGGAGAGGGAGAGGAAGATGAGGGGGGGGGGGGCGTTACGCCGCTCATGGCCTCCTGACTCTTGGGACTCTACCAAGCATTGAGTGAACATTTACCTCTCCTATATATTTATAGGCAAAGAGAGAGAGCAAAAGAGAGGGAGGCGGGCTGGAGGGCGCCGATGTTGCCGCTGCAGCATGACCGGGAGCCAGGAGAGAGAAGACACATCTGTCACAGGATTAACTTTCTACTCCCTGGGACCTGGGTGTCAGGAGCGGCCCCTGTGCGCTGCACACACACTCTGATGACATCAGATAGAATACAAAAGCTGCCTATTGTTGGCTGATGAACACCTGTCAAGAGCTTTCATACTGAGATTCATACGGCACCTACAGAGTCAGACGTCCAGCTATTACTGAAAATAGATAATGATACAACAACAGACTTCTGTGTTTGGTTTCTACAGGCCCTTGTTTATTTGATTTATTCCTTACCTTTTTATTCATAGTATAGTAGAGGGAGGAAAAAAATAATTTTGTTGTATGATATTTCTTCAACTGTGGACACTTTTGGCCCTGCCATGCTTTTCACACTCTCATTAGTTTTGTCAACCAACAATGTACAATAAAGTATATACATCCATTCTAATTTTTTACCACATCTCAAATGATGTATTTTGTTCAATAACATACTGTGATGGAAATTATGATGGTGGAAATGAGATTTTAATATTTTTGGAATTAAATGCTCAACTGCTTTGTTTTGCTAAGGCTAATTTCAAGAATGCTTTAGGTTTAGATTATTATCATAGATTGTCATGTGTGATATCCAAATAGAAAACCTGGACCTAAACTAATAAAATCCGTGCATAAAATGCATTTAAAAAGTAACAAAAAAAATTATGTCACAGTCACTTGTTAAAAAAATCCAAAAAAGTTTTATGTGACTTTCAAATTAATAAACAAATAAACAAACAAACATTATTAAATATGAACTCTAATGCAGAACTTTTATATAATTAAAATGTGTTGGTTTTATTTAAAAAAAAAACACCTAAAACACAAAAGTGGCTGCAAAAACGGCCTACTAACAAACATCTTTCCTTACATTCATTTCACTTATCACAATAAATTTTCAACTGAATTCAAAAGTGAAATGAACTTGGCACTGCAGGTTGACAATTTGATTTTACTTAAATTGCAGCAGCAATTAAACTTATTTAATTATTTTTTCAATACATACAGTTGTTTTGAGATTTCCTATCTGTGGTCTCAAGCTGAGGGCAAAATCTCTGGTGTCATTATGGTCATTTTAACTCCTGCCATTTCTCAGCATCTCAAATCACTTACCACATGTCTAATAGAAGCAACCACAGGTGTAATTTGGCCATAAGGCTGGACTTGAGAGATTTGGTTGCTTCTTTCTCTCAGGGACAAAATATCCCCGGTCCTGAACGCTGACCCTTGAGTCCTGTTTACAATATTGAGATGATTATGAAGGTCTTAACTAAAGTAGCCCAGGAAGTCCCAGCGGAGCGTCCTAAGCGACCGGTGTGGCTCCTGACGGGATTGTTTTTGTTTTGGAAGCGCCCTCACGCCACACCCCCTCCTCCTCCTCCTCCTGTCTCGTTCTCTCTCTCCGGCCTGCAGGGCATTAAGATGCCCATGAATTAATGAAGAACACAGAGGTAATTAAACGAGGTGGTGACAGGCTCCTCTGAGCTTTCAGAGGGACAGAAGGTCCTCTCGGGCCCCTCCCTGCCTGCAGGTTGCTACGTGCACTACGGGCTTGATTGGCCTGCTGGGCAAAGGGGCAGATTGCAGCGAGGCCTCACCTGTGGCACAGGAACCCCTCCCAGGGCCCTCCCCAGTCTTCTGGGTCACGCGGCCTGGTCTAAACACCCCCTGTGGGCCAAAGAGGAGAAAACAACAAGAGAAGGATGCAGAGAGCAACAGGGCCACTTCCCCAGATTATTGCACCATGCTGGCCTGTTTACTCTGAGCCGTGATGGACAGCTAGCAGGCAGCAATTGCCCTTTTATCAGACTTACCTCTCACAGACCAACGCCACTTAACGTGTGCCTTAGAATGCGGCGGCAGAGAGCTGTAATGGACCTGCCGTTTCAATAACAAGTTTTTTTGAACTTGCACAACAAAGCGTGGCTGCTATCTTCCATCAATCCAAGTCACTTGCATGAACTTTTTTGCCTTTTAAAGGGATAGTCCACCCAAAAAAGAAAATCCAATTATTGTTTATTCACCTTCAAGTCATTTCTAATCATTATGACTTACATTCTTTTGTGAAACACATCTTGGTAATGTTGGTAAATCTTGGTAATGTTGGTAACAACTGACTTCCACTGCATGGACAAACAAGACAATGGATGTCAATGGGAACCTAACCTGTTTGGTTGAATTCAAATGACTGGATTTAAAGGTTGGGTGGACTATCGCCTTTTAAAGGGATAGTCCACCCAAAAATGAAAATCCAATAATCGTTTATTCACCTTCAAGTCATTTCTAATCGTTATGACTTTCTTTCTTTTGTGGAACACAAAAGAAGATGAATGTTGGTAAATCTTGAAAATGTTGGTAGCAACTGACTTCCACTACATGGACAAAAAAGACAATGGATGTCAATGGGAACCCAAACCTGTTTGGTTAAATTTAAATGACTGAATTGAAATGTTAGGGTGGACTATCACTTTAGGAATGATATTTTACCCATTTCAGACATAAAATAATATACCAGCATACACCCAAGATGTAAATACGTACATATGGCAGCAAGTATCTTGCAGTATGCTGTAGCACACAGCTATAACAGATGTGTTATGAGCATTTCGAAACTTGAATTAAAATGTGGCGATGACAACATGTTTGCAAAGTTTCGAAAGCGATAATGGGAAAGTTTAGGATGTGACTGCTCGCCTTTGTATGCGCTTGACACTCGCTCTCGCCGGTCCCACAAGGGGTGTCTTTCTAACGCCGTGCAAGGGACCAGAAAAGACGAGGGCGTTGGGCGATCCAGCGACTCGGGGCTCCTGAGACCGACCTGTATTTTGTTTATTTGTTCTCTGACTGCAGTCTGGATAATCATCTGTATAAATGCTCAGTTCCCACTTGTGCTCGGAATGCTCTCCCGTCCACGCACCGCCCCTGAGGAGGATCTCCCAGGGAGACGGAACATGTGCACAATCAGGAGGCAGGTACAGCCTTTGTCAAGCACTGCTGAGGGAATTGTGCAGCATGGAGGTTGTTTGCCTGACACAGAGGTCCTCATCATGCCTCTCTCCATCTGCCAACGCTTTGCGTCTCTGCGTCCCTTTGTGCCGCCTCACAAAATATTTGGCCGTTGTTGCCTTCAGCCCTGGAAGAGCTGTAAACAATGTGTGCTATTAAAAAATGAGAAAATAAAAAAGTTTTGCTTAAGAATAAGAGCTTGATGTATGGGTGAAAGTGAATGTAACAAGAGACAATGTTCATATCTGTTATTTTATCATTCCACATTTTATCATTGAACAAATATGTATTTTCTCTAACAGTGGTTTTTATATGTTGGTTTAAAATATTTCATTCAGAATCCTCTTAAATATCCAAATATAATATAATATAATATAATATAATATAATTTTTATTATACTTATTTTTTCAGAGACTATCTATAGGTTACATATTATTATGCCAATAGGTAGCAACAAATTACTTTTCATTTTCTTTTCAAATTACTTCATTACCATTTCATAAACAATAAAAAATAAATGACTGTTTTTTAGTAAGTGAGTCATTGATTCATGGATTTCATTCATGCAAAAACAGTTAATTCACAAACACAACAACTGTCTTTATGAGTGAGTCACTGAATCATTCATTTAACCGATTCATTCGAAAAAGCTGAATATTTAAGGAACAAAACAAGTGTCCGGACTAGAGTAGGTCATCAAATAGTAATGAAACAGCAGCATTTCCCTGCCACACTATTTTTTGGAAATTCGCCACCAGCACAGAACATAGACCCAAATAACAAACATAAATAAATGCAGTATGTAACACACAAATACTACAAATTAAAGCTCTATTCAGTTGTTGCCATTCATTTGCATTCATCACACATCATCAGAAAAATCCTTATGCATTAATTACACTTATGTTGGGAACTATTTCTGTCAGCGGAGAAAAAAAAACAAAAAAAAACCCGGCCAAAGTAACTAGCAATAATGTGCCTAAACTGTAGATGATTTAAAATTAACTTTTTGTTTATTGAACTGCTCTATTAAAGCAATATCACACAATCACACCGCCTCCTTATAACGACAACAACTTCTCAATGAGTTGTTGCTAGTTCTGACATGATGTTTTGGTTTGGACAATAGTTTTGTATTTAATAATTGTTTTACTCTTTAAGTTTTGCTGAAAATACTGTAATAGGCTGTTTAATGGCAGGTTTCCATTGTGACAACTTTCCCCATAAAGTGTGACAACATGCCCCGCTCCAGGGAATACTAAACATTTCCTAATAGTGGTAGAAATGTTTAAATAGGTTTTCTGTGTCTTATTTTCAATAAACAGCTATTAAAGTGTCTGAAAAGAAAAGAAAAGAAAAGAAAAAAGAGCTATTCCTAGAAAACTGCAATATGCCCCATCTTAGGACAATTGGCTGGGTCTGGACATGAAGTAGAGAAATGTTCTGATTATGAGGAGAACAGGTGCGGCCGAGCTCACTCCTGGGACCCTCAGACAGCCACTGGCCCTTCTTCGGGGACTGCGTTTGTGTGTGTGCGAGTGTGTGGATAGGGGACGGGGATGAGGGGCGCGAGAGCTCAGCTCATTAGAAAGCTTTTGCTTCTGCTAACTCACTTGCCCCATGGGAGATAGCTAATCACCACAAAGGGACCTAAAGTCAGTTAAAGCAGGATGTAGGATGCTTATTTACAGACCTCTTTCTCTCTATCTCCCTCTCTCTCCCTGCTTTTTCCCTCCATTAGCCATTTATTCACATCATTTGAGGAGAATTGTGTAAGCGCTTCAAAGAGGCCAATACATTAATGCAAATGCTAAACAAATCAGTGCATGTAGGTTTACATTACTAAGTGCTCATTGAAACTGCCTCAAATTATTAAGGTGATGGATCATTTATGCTCTAATAAATTTTTTTTTTTTCGATGATCATTATAAAAGGGGCATGTTAAATCTGATTAAATATTGATTCTAAAGATGTTTATTCATTTGTACTAATGTACAAATGAATATTTTCTTTTGCAGTATGTATATATATATATATATATATATATATATATATATATATATATATATATATATATATACACATACATACATAAATACATACATATATACATAGATAGATAGATAGATAGATAGATAGATAGATAGATAGATAGATAGATAGATAGATAGATAGATAGATAGATAGATAGATAGATACTGTATATATAATTTGATGTTTTGGAGCAGAGGCAAGCAACCAAGACACAATCAAACCGCACAAGGCCGCTGGGTCTCCTTATCTCCTCTAATGTTATTAATTCTGTGGTCATTGGTATTTTTAGTGACCACAGGAACGCTCATTTAATAGTTTTGGGGTTTGAGGTTCTGGCCCCAATAGTGGTCAACATGCTGCGGTCGACACACAATTAGTTCAACACAATGAAACCAAACCGGTGTTCACTGTGTTCAGGCCTTATCATGACCTGTATCATGACATGCAGAAGATTTATGACTTCCAAAGAGCAAACGTATCAAAAGACTACCTTATTTTTTCAGCTGTGACAGAATGTTGTTCATGTTTTCTTTGTTTATTTCCTCATGACATCATATATATAATTGGATCGTGGCATGGGTTTATCATCATTTCCCTGTCAACCTTAACTTGTGTCCGTGAAAGAGCCATCATCATTTTCATATCCAATTAAAAGTTAAAGAACTCCATTATGAAAGTTTCACTTGTCTGTATCCAACCAAAACGACCACAATTTAAGTTATTAACTGATATCCATTCAGCCTTGCTTATTTCCCAGTAGGAAGTGAAACCGTGTGTTTTAAGCTAAAATGTTTCTTGGTTCCCTTCCAAACCCATTGCCAGGTCTGTTTATGGTTTCGTGTTTGAGATTAATACCTAACCAACAGTCTCCAACCGCATCAGGTGATCATTCTTCTAAATGAAAGTCCTGTTTCAAGAGACATACATAACAAAACGTTATGGTGTCTTAAAACAAGGGCCCAGGAGAAAATGAGTAATCTTCATAAAGATCGTTATACGGTGCTCCCGTTCTTCATACAATGACGGTCCTCTCACAGGAAACCACTTTGTATTCAGCAAACCTTCGCTTCTGCCGGTCAAAGACTGTTTGCTTGTGTTCGCCGAGGTGGAGAGATCACATATAGGAGTGGATATCAGTCTCCTCCAAACAGCAAGTCTCTTTATCAATTTGCTAAACACACAGTCTAATCCCGGGGGGCCTCCTGTGGCTGCAGATATAAATTTAAGAGGATAATTAGACCCACGTGAGGGGGCACTCCACAGGACAGGAAAGAGGACGGCAGGCAGCGGCCAGAGAGGAGATCTCCCTCTCCCACAAGTGCCCGGCTGGCGCTGGCAAAGCCTCTGCCACCCCTGGAGCCTCGCAGGTGCTAACTGATTTATATCTGTTCATAAATGTTTAACCTTTTTTTTTTCATCCAAAGGAAAGGGCATCTTATCTCTCTCCCCAGTTCTGTTAATTGAGTATATGATTAGAGCCTGCTGTTTGACTCGACAAGTCCCCTCTTTTGTTGCTAACAGGAAGGCCAAAGGACACAACTGAGGGAGTGTCACAGTCACCATAGGTCCCCTTCTCTCACGAGGACGAATGCTTTTAACCCATGATTCCCTTCGCTGACCTATGTAAAATATGTTCTATCAAAGCAATTTAATATAACAGACTGTAAAGAATATGGAACATAGGCCTTAAAAACGAAGCTAACAGTAGTATGCATGGCGTTATGCACTATAATTTTAACAATTGCCTCTTGCCTTAAACTACTGAAAGCATCACATTCACTCTTGTATTGGATTTGTAAATGTTTTTGATAGTCTCTTATGTTCACAAAGTCTGCATTTATTTGATCAAAAATATAGAAATATTGTGAAATTTTATTACAGTTTAAAATGCCTGTTTTCTTTTTGAATATACTTTAAAATGTAATTTATTCCTGGGATTGGCAATATGAATTTTCCTCATCATTAATGTTGAAAACAACTGTGCTGCTTAATACTTTTGTGGAAACCAGGATATTTTATTTTTTCAGGATTATTTGATTAATAGACAGCTTTTATTTGAAACAGTTTTTATTTTTAACTTTGTAAAAGTCTTCACTGTCACTTTTGATCAATTTAATTGATCTATGCTGAATAAAAGGTTTAATTTCTTTCTTTCTTTGTCTTTCTTTCTGATGCCAAACATTTGAATGGTAGTATACTGCAATTTCTCACCGCATGAAAAATATGACAAAAACACTCATGAAATGCCTTAAATCAGCACTTACAGACTTCAAAACCTGGTGCATGAAACACAAGGGTAACAACCAGCTAACTGATCATTTTGGGTAGAGGAAAACACTCATCAAGTTACTAAACATGACAACAAAATCAACAACAATGTAAGTAAAACAGTCAAACAAGGCAATCTTATTAATTAAGCTTTAAGAAAGAGGAAGAATGGAAATAAACTACAAAACCCTTTTTGTTATCAGAAAAGACCTTTTTGAACTAAAACTGCATAAATCCAACTGACATGCTATGCTTGTTGATTAATTCTGCACTGAAAAGTTGTTCCTAAAAGTTTTAAGTTGTCAAAAAAAGTTCCTAAAAGCTGTAAATTGTTAGAACGCAACAGTAAGTGAACCAAAGAAATCTGCCATAAAATAAATCCTTGAATAACTTTTCAGCTTTATTATAACTTTTTACAATGCACATTGGCATTTGTTAAAGAGGTCAAGGACAGCAGTTTTACCTGAATCTCCCACAAAGTGTAACAAAGCCATCATCAATGTTGTCGCCCTAAATGTTCCCCATTGTTCGGTAAGCTACAGGAACCAGAGAAAGCTCAGTAACACCACTGACAGTCATCTAATCACCATCTCTATTGATTTGCTCACACATAACTGGAAAAGTACCTATCCATTCTCAAAACAATGAGAGGCATTGTCAAAATATCTGAAGTTGTGAAGAGCTTTGACAGTGTTGTTTCAACAATGATACATTATATTATCACTTTAACTTGGACAGTGATCCTCTGTGACAGTTTTATCACTATAACTTCTTTCATGTGAATGGATGTGTGATGACGGTCACAACATCTGTAAATCACTCAAGTGTTTTCCACACAATATTTTTCTCGGTATTTCCTCTGGCGGGCCATGAAATATCTGTTCTCACTATACCTGACTTTTCTACCTAGTAGACACATATATCACCTATACCATTCTGATCAGATTTGTGTTTTCAGTTATTTGAAACCAAGGCCCTGCAAAAATACAAAGCCCTTACTGTCTTCCTCTAAGGCCACAATGTGATGCACAGACTTTAATGTGCAGAAGAGCCCGCATTGATGCAACTCTAAAAAGCAATATATGAGTTTGAACAGCATCAGCTTGGATATGCTTAAAATTTTCAGTCTTTTATTAACAGTTTCTATTCTTCATGAACGTAAAGAGGACGATACACAATAAGCTGACGGATCTAGACTGGTGAGGATAAATCATCACAGCTGTCTGAGCCAGTGGTCAGCTCTGGTGTTGATTATTCAAGTGTTTCAGGCCTCCTTAATAGCATCTTCCTGGGAGGCGGCTGACTTTCAGAGAACAGAAGAGGGCTTAGGAAAAAAAAAATCAATAACACATGATTTATTGATCACTAAAAATGCTCCTCATTAGCCCCCCGAGTGGCCCTCTGCATTTAACAGATGACAAAATGTCACCACCGCACTAAAACTGTCCTGGATTTCTACCACACTTTCAGTATCCCAGAGTGGAAATCTGGTCAAAGAGTAAACAAGCAACATCTAACTTCCTGTTAAAGCATAGGCTATTCATCCAAACAAGAATTCTGCTAAACAAAACCTTACAGTTTAAGCATAAAATCTCATTTTTGTGCTCATTTATGGAGAGAAGGAAGGATATAAAACAGTTAAACATTTAAATAATTATTAATAAATTATAAATATTTTATTGCTTCTAAAAAAATTGATGAAAATAGCAAGAAATTACAGCATTCAATTAATATAATCGGCTATTATAATAATTGTTAATAAAGTAATCAATAAAGTAATGAAAAAAGACAGATGAAAATGGTACAAAACTCTCCAGCATTCATATAAAAGTAAAAGTGTATGTGTGTGTGTGTGTGTGTGTGTGTTTGTGTGTGTGTGTGTGTGTGTGTATATATATATATATATATATATATATATATATATATATATATGTATGTATATGCATACATACACACACACACACACATATATATATATATATATACACACACAGAACAAAAAAAATGAAAAAAAAATATAATGTTCAATTACAATTAGAAAATACTTTAACATGATAAAATAATTACATGCATTTGTTCATTAAGATATTGCATAATACAAAAAAAAAAGTTTTCAGAGAATGCAATTGCTTGCATGGGGATACTTTTTTAACAGTCGCTTCAGCGTAGCTTCTCAAAAGCACCTGCTAATTGCTTAAAGGCCATGTGAAGCATAGCAGTTATAGATATTTATTAACTCTACTCATTAACATCTCTAAAGGTCCCTCCTCCATACCGCTCATACCGCTCTCATTGCTTGTCTTCAGAAGAAACAACTTATGATGGACAGGAAGCGTTTAACAGATATGCATATGGTTAACATGACCATGTTGCCCTCTTTTTTTCTTTTTCTTTTTTTTTTTTGTGAATAAAATGTGCCAAAACTCCCTTCAGCTTTCAGGCAGTAGCTGACGTTCCTTTCTGGTAGACAGACCTTGAGAGGGAAAGTTTATTGAAGGATGGAAAGAGAACTGAGGATGGGGGTTAGCGAGATCAAATATCCATTTAATTAATTCAAGAAAGGGCAATAAAACTGTTTTAATTAACTCAAGGGTCAGGCTCTGTACCCGAATTTCTCCCGATTAAGTGGCCCATCTTTACTCCTTATGTTCCCACAATGCATATAAACCTAATGGCATTACAGCCTAAGTGCTATCACATTTTCTTACGCTTACTCTCGTTATCTTCTAAACACGAGAACCCCATGAAACCTTGTAAAAAAAAAAAGCCTTGTAGATTGCACAATATGAGGATGACAATAACTAATTTTTACAACATAAGTGCTGACAAACACATTCTATTCTGTACCAGATTTTTTTAAGAATTAACTTTAGTAAGAGGGTCACATTTGTTGGGAAGCACGGTTTAGGAACAGAGGAATAGATCACAGGGGAGAAGGTCCTGAAAAATCCTCCTGTTCCTGCTGTCCTGCAGTGAGGCTGATCCCTCATGCGCCGGGCCGCAGAGTCCCTGACTATGGTGCTCCATCACCCCGGTCAACGTGACGCATGAAGGTGCCCCGGCTCACAGTGGGACCCTCGTGGGGATTTTTAGAAGCACAGATCCGACGTTGCACGCTGGCTGATGGTCATTGCCGTGTGATTAAACGTTCCCTAATGTCACTCACATTAGTTATCATAGCTCTTGTGACCATGCTTGCTATTACCCATGATTCTCTTTCACTATAAGAAGTGCTGGTTTAGCTTTTGGCCTGGGAGGAATGTATCGACGCACATATGTCCACCATTCTTGCTTGAAAAAACTTCTTAATGAGAAAAAAGTCCATTGCCAAGTGGGAAAGAAAGAACTAAAAAAAAAAGAAAGAATGAAAGAAAAACATGTTCTAACTCTCCTTGACTTGCTTTTTCTGCTTTGGAGCGGCCTTAATTGCGACACATTTATGCAGAGAAAAAGGAGACTGGATTTGTTTTGTCTGTCTCGTCGACGGTCGTTTCATTGCAACAGATGCTGAAAGACAGATTTGTTCAATTTAAAATCAAAAGGTACAAGCTGGGGCTTTTATGTACTATTTTTTCCTGTTTCTAAAGGAGCTTAATATCCCGTCATCACACTTGTATACTGTAAGTGTTTCAGGGAAGTGTTCTGGAGATGGACTGTTTTACATGCCATCCAATTGCATGCATTCAATCTGTATATTGTCATATCGCCTTTGTCATTGCAATTATCATCCATTTTCCATTTCAGCAATGGACATGCACTACACTATTAAAGCTCAGTTCACTGTTTTTAGAATGGGTTTGTCAGGCTTTTCAAAGTGCGTTTGAATTCTTACACCAATATATCTTGCATCGTAGCCTTGTCTCATTAGTATTCATACGCAACAATTTTTGTATGTTCAAATGTACACTGAAACATTCAGTATGAATCTATTGACAGCATTTAAAATGTGAAAGTATTATGAATGCACAAATCCACATTTATATTATAAATATATTTGCACAGATAAATTTTACTATTATATCAATATTTTTGAGCCCTTAATCCTATACTTATATAAATTATAATAAGATAAAAATACAGTGACAAAAACTTTACTTAAAATGCACTATTATAAACACAAAAAAATATTTTTTCAGAAATTATTGGAGTATGTTTTACAAGAAAATATTATTTCTGTCTTTCCACTTCAGAAATTTTGAATTCAAATGTGTTACTTGTCAATTTTTTTGTGATTATTTGTGAATTTTACCAGCAATTTCTGAGTGAAAATTATTTCAACACCAATTTTTTTTTTCATGGTAGATATTTTTAATTCATCATTTAAGTGAATATGTTACATATCATTGATTAAATACATTACAATAAATAAATAAAATAAATAAATAAATAAAATTAACCTAAAATTAATTCCATGACTTTATTTATTCAATAAATTCATATATTGAATATAAAAGGATTCATAAGCTTTTACATGTCTCTAAAACTGCTCATATATAAAATTCTTAATTTTTAGACACTTTTAATAGATTTTTAATAAGATCATGCTGTGCAGTAAAATGTTTTGGCATTATTAGAATTTTGGTAGTCTATAAGAATTATTCTTGGATAAAATAAAATGTGATAAAATAAAATAAAATACAATTTGATCAAATAAAATAAAATAAAATAAAATAAAATAAAATAAAATAAAATAAAATAAAACTTTATCAATTACTGCAGTTGTCACAACCTTTAAAATACATTCAAATAAAAACAAACAATACAAAATTACATATCATTGTCACAAGCGCCGGAAATGAGCAGCTGACACTAGCCTGACACGGAGAGCCACAGATAATGATTCCTGCTTTATTTTGACCACCCAGCGCTTAATTAAAGCCGTGCAGCTTCTGTTTGCCGCGCTACAGTCGAACCCTCGGCTCAAGCTTATTCAAATGGCAGTCCCTGAGGGACAAATCCAAACTTGGGTAAGATGGCAAGCTGTTCTGCATCACTACGGCAACACCTGCTATTACAGGTTCCGTCTGCCAGTCAACCTGGCCCAACGGGGGGCGAGCGGACCACAAAAACATTTGTACCTACAAAATTCCTGATTAGCATACCTGTGGGAATAATGGACAGAGGGAAAAGGGGGGAGAGGGAAAAAAATTAGCAAGATTTAGAGAGTCTTCACAGATTACACAAACAGTTTTTTCCCTTCACAGTTTATCATGCAGCAGCAAACATAATTTCTGACATGATTGCAGGAAATTTCTGCGCATTGCCACTCCTAAGGTCTCTAAAACTTACTCCCCTAAGGGCACGGGAAAATCATCAGTGCACATATGTAGAACACTCTGTCTCGAAAAAGCACGTTAACAAGCCTTTTGCGGCCCGTTATTCAGATCATGGTTGGGAGCCGATGCTTTCCGAGCTGTCAGTTAGTTGGGATGAGCCCCTCACCTGACACTGTACAGTTACACTTGACTGGTCCTCATAACCACCAAATCAAACTTTCATCAAGTATGCCATTTCATTCTGAAGTTTAGCACACAATACAGCTTAACCTGACATCCTCCCACTGCAACTCAAATGAATACAAATCTACGCCCTCGTCATTTTTATATCTCCGCATTTTCGCTTCAGTGTTTTAAAGATCGTATCAAAAAAGCAAAAAACTTCACTCCAAAAACATTATTTTGAAAGAAATCTCACAAAAAAATGTTTACAATTGTACGTCTAAACAGATCATCAAGTCGGATTCGTGGCGCAGCAGCTGTGTCCCATTGGGATGTCGGTTCAAATCCAACCTGCGTCATGCTTTATTCCCATTCCCTTCTGAAATGGCACAAATTGTCATTGTGCTTTCTACCGTACAAATTCTCATTCTAATCAGTTCATTCAGTAAAAAAAACGATTCACTGATTCACATTAAGTGCTGAGGAGTCATATTAGAGAGTCAATTGATAGAGGCTCAACAATTGTGAACTGGACCAAACGAGTCCTTAAAAAGTCCTATTTGACTCGAAATAATTTAACAAATTGTTAATTGTCTGTTCCTCACAAAGCTCTTCAAAATAATTTAACTTAAGAAGACTTCAGATACAGCACAAAAGTCACATGGACTACTTATTATTATACTTTCGTGGCTTTCTAATTTGCAAACTGTCACCCAAATCAGTTCATTCCAATACAAATAAAAGATTCACTGACTCATATGAAGTGCTGAGAAATTTTAAAGAATCTGTTTATGTCATGCTCAAAAATTGCTAAAAAGCAACACCAGTATCATAAAAGTCCATATGACTTTGTATATACATATGACTCTGTATCCTGAATAAATCATTATGAGCATTTTTTTAACTGAACCAAACAATTCCACATTCATTAAACAGAAAAAAAAAAATAAAATTATAGTCGAGATATTCACCTAAATAATGCCAATTCTCATCTGAATCAGTTTGTTCAGTTAAAAGCAGTTCACATGATTCATATGAAATGTTCAAATGTTGATTTATGTGAATGCTTCCACAGCTTATTTTTTTCATAGTGAAATATTTAATTGGAATTCTGCTGATTGTCACTGTTTTCACACATAGTGTATTTTAAGTATTATTAGTTGTGTTTATATTCAAGCTGAATTCTGTCGTCTTAATTGAGAATTGTCTGTTTTGCCATATAAATTCTCCTGTGACTGATCTAATCTACAGTTAAAGAGATACGTCACCTTATATAGCTTCACTTTAGTTTACTGTATATTAAAGAAAGAGTAGCTTATAGCTTTAAAAGTAACATAAAAGACTGACAGAAGAGGCTGCAGTAGTAGCAGCTTTAGCACTTCCCCAAAGATAAATAAGAAAGGAACTAAATAAATCAGTTAAATCTCCGCACCCCTCCCTTCCACCCTCCTTGCAGCATCCCTGCCTGTTTTTCCAGAGAGGTGAGGACCGCCCTGTGCTCCTGAGAGAGAGGAAGCTCGCTGAGAGCGGCACGCTTCACTACAGAAACACCTGCTTTTGTTAGCTCACTATGCCACTTACTCTCACCCTCAGGGACGTGCCACGGGGAGGGAGGGGACTGAGGAGACACAAAGCAAACAATGTCTCTGAGCTCCATGTCATCTGGATGAGAAAACAGATCCACCACCGCCTCAGAATACAGAAGGTACAGCAAAGTAGGCTAACAGTATGCAGACTTTTACGGATGCGAACTAAGTTTCTTCTGTGTGGAACCTCGTTTGACCAGAGTTTCTTTTCTTTTACTTTGTTTCTCTGGACACAAACTTAATTGATGGAATTCTGCACTCAAAGATTATAATTCTGTCATCATATACTCACCATCATGTTTCAAAAACCAGTATGACTTTCTTTCTTCTGGACACTTTTTTCCATATAATGCACATGCATTAGGACTGGTGCTGTCAAGCTCCAAAAACGACTAAGAAAAAGTATTATATGGACTTTGTCCTTATCAATCCTGAAAAAAATCACGTAAACAAATTTTGAACTGGATGAACTGGATCACTTGATTTCTTGGAAAGATTTGACTCAAAACAAGAGAAAATTATTTGTTCTTTGACTGTTACTCCTATACACACGTCATCAGAATTGTTGGTACCCTTGGTAAATATGATCAAAGAAGGCTGTGGAAATAAATATGCATTGTTAATCCTTTTGATCTTTTATTTTAAAAAATCACAAAAATCTAACCTTTCATTGGAGAATAAGAATTTAAAATGGGGGGAAATATCATTATGAAATAAATGTTTTTCTCTAATACACGTTGGACACAATTACTGGTACCCCTAGAAATTCTTATGAGTAAAATATTTCTGAAGTATATTCCCATTCATATTCACAATTTTGAGCACTCCAAGGTGATTATGAACATGAAATTATCCAGCCATGGCTTCCTGTTTCACAGAAATATAAATAGGAGGGAAAACAAAGCCCAAATTCCAAATTAATCACTCAAATTAATCATCCATCACAATGAGAAAAACCAAAGAATATATTTCTGATGTGCAGCAAAAATAAGTGAGCTTCACAAATTAGTGAAGTGGCTTTAAGAAAAGAGCTAGAGCAGTGAAAATTCCCATTTCCACCATCAGGGCAATAATTAAGAATTTCCAATCAACAGAAAATGTTATGAATCTGCCTGGAAGAGGACGTGTGTCTATATCGTCCTAATGCACGGTGAGAAGGAGAGTTTGAGTGGCTAAAGACTCTTCAAGGATCACAGCTGGAGAATTGCAGAAAATAGTTGAGTTTCGGGGTCAGAAAATCTTTAAAAAAAAAAAAAAATTATCAAACAGCACTTACTGTACATCACCACATGTTGTTTGGGAGGGCTTCAAGAAAAAAATTCAAGAAAAGAAAATGCTTTCACCAAAAAACAAACTCCAGTATATTCAGTTGTCAGACACGACTGGAACTTCAAATGGGACTGGCTTCTATGGTCAGATGAAACTAAAAATTTAGCTTTTTAGCAGCAAACACTCAAGATGGGTTTGGTGAACACAGGGATAAAAAGTACCCCATGTGTACAATGAAATATACTGCTGTATTTTTGATGTTGTGGTCCTATATTTCTGCTGGAGGTCCTGGACATCCTGTTTAGACACATGGCATCATGGATTCTATCAAATACCAACAGATAAAAAATCAATAAGTGACTGACTCTGTTAGAAATCTTATAATGGGCCATGTTTGGATCTTCCAACTGGACAATAATCAAAAAACAAACCTTAAAAACAACACAAAAATGGGTCACTGAGCACAAAACCAAGCTTCTGCTATGGCCGTTCCAGTCGTCTGACCTGAACCCTATAGAAAATGAGTGAGGTGAACTGAAGAGAAGAAGCACCAACATGGAGCTGGGAATCTAAAGGGTCTGGAGTGATTCTGGATGAAGGAATGGTCTCTGATCTCTTGTCAGGTGTTCTCTAACCTCATCAGGCATTACAGGAGAAAACTCCTATACTATTTTGGCAAATGGAGGTTTCAAAAAGTACTGAATAAAAGGGTACCGTTAATTGTGTCCAATGTGTATTAGAGAAAAACATTTATTTCATAATGATATATTATGAAATTTATATATCATTATGATTTTAAATTCTTACTCTCCAATGAAAGGTTAAATCCATTTTAAATTCTTACTCTCCAATGAAAGGTTAGATTTTTGTGATTTTTTTAAATAATAGATCAAAAGGATTAACAATGCAGATTTATTTCCACAGCCTTCTTTGGTCATATTTACCAAGGGTAATAACAATTCTTACCACGTGTGTATGTGACCTTGGACCACAAAATCAGTTATAAGGCTGAATAAATAAGCTTTCCATTGATGTATGGTTTGTTAGGATAGGACATTTGGCCGAAATACAACTATTTGAAAATCTGGAATCTGAGGATGCCAAAAAATCTAAATACTGAGAAAATCGCCTTTAAAGTTGTCCAAATGAAGTCCTTAGCAATGCATATTATTAATCAAAAATTAAGATATATTTCCGGTAAGAAATTTACAAAATATCTTCATGGAACATGATCTTTACTTAATATCCTAATGATTTTTGGCATAAAAGAAAAATTGATCGTTTTGACCCATACAAAGTATTGTTGGCTATTGCTACAAATATACCCGTGCTACTTATGGGAAAGTCTGCTATAGTTCACTTGCTTTGGTCCGGACCAAATACAATGTAGATTTTTTTTGTTTGGTGCGGTTCGCTTTCACAATGCCCTTTTTTGCAAGTGAACCAGAAACTGTAAACAAAACCACACATGTGCTTAATGTCATTCATTCATTGGTTCATCCATTCAACCATACCAGAGTTCGTTTGGAAGCGGACCGAGACCACCTCTTCAGCTGGGTCTCGGTACTGTTGTTTGGTGCGCACCCGAGTGCGATTGCTGTATTCACACCTGCCCAAAAGGTCCACACCAAAGGGTGAAATGAACTTGAGTTGGATTCAACTGAACCAAACTAGACAGGTGTGAATACACCCTATGACTGGTTTTGTGGTCCAGGGTCACATATCTGCTGCTTATTCACAATTTCCATTATTCAAAAAGCTTATCAGAATCACTAGTCTTTTAATAATTTAACCTGCATGTGCTTTTCAGTGTTTTCATCTAGTCGAAATGTTTGGTACTGCACCCAAAAAGAATCTTACTGAAATGTCAAGTTTTGAGATATCAACTTCAAACTTGTAAAGATTTATGGCTTTGATTTCATGCAGTTTTAGAGTAAAACATGCTTATGTTTTGGAAAATAGATATTTCATATAAAATTTAAAAATAGTATTTTTGTGCATTTTTTTTTTTTTTTTTTTTTAGAAATAATCTGCCAAGCATCTTTTTTTAAAAAAAGACCAAACTTAAATCTGTGCTCCAAAGCATTCAGCTTTTCCATAAATATAATTTAGTACCATTAAATCCCATAACATGCAAAATATTAAATCAAAAACTAAAATATAGTTCATTCATTCCACAAAATGGTCATTTTTGACTGCAAGAAGCTCAAGAGGGTTAACAGAAAATTTCATATACAGTGCAAAGATACATGGTATGGAATCCTTTATGATGCTTTATATGTTAGTTTTTTTGACTGACAGCCACAGTCCTCATTCACTTTTATTAAATGGAAAAAAGTAAAAATGTAATTTTGTGTTCCACAGAAGAAAGTTACACTGGCTTGAAACTTCATGTGAGTGAATGAGTGAGTAAATAATGACAGAATTCTCATTTTTGGATCAACCATTCCTTTAATCACACAATTGATGAACACAGGCAGTTTTCTCCTCTCTGTTGTCCATTATGAGAGTCACTATAAATGTGTTCCTAATAAAGGAGTTAATCTGCAAGCATATTTTATGTTATTGGGAGAAAGTCACTGTGCAATATGATGTGGTTTGGGCTGTAGCACTCATCCATATTTCACCAAGACCACTGGGAATTGTGTGCTATGAATCCCGTAACAGTGTCCTTTTAACACAATTTCAACCACAACAAGATGCACTAGGCAAAATGAAGTTTCTCAATCACTTTACATAAGGCAAAATCCATGTAATCTATGAGTATTGCACATCTTCGTTTGCAAAATGGGAATAATGTGTCTGTTTTCCTTTTTTCCCTCCAGTCCTTATCTTTCCAGAATCAATTCATTATTTGAAGCTTATTTGAAAAATCCCACTGCATCATCAATGAAGAAAGGGTGTGCTGACAATTGCATTAATTACTTTATCTAAATAATTTCCAATTAACCTTACACACCACCTTACAAATAAGAGTCTTGCCAGGCCACCCTGAATGACGCCGTCTCCTACAGACAGACAGATTTTTTTTTTTTTTTTTTTTTAAAGGGAAGAGAAGAAGAGAGAATTTAGAGGAGGCAGAATTTCGGGCAGGCACAGATAAGACTGCCACTTAGTCTGAGGGCTCTTCCTTTGAAGACTACACATTACATTTTGATTAAGTAATTTCACATTGATATATGTTTTAATTTAACACTGATTAGTGTGTTCTGGGAATAGAATTTGCTCATTTTACAATTAGATTTCAGGTGTATTTAGAAAATAATGCTGATCGTCAAAGTAATGTGGGAGGAGATTCCTCTATGCTGTCCTGTGAGGAGAAACAAAGCCTACATTTTATCACTTCTTTTTAAATATCCAATAATGTGCTTTAAAAAATTGACATTTGACAGTACATATACAAAATGTAATTATTACAGTTAAAAAATTATTGATCGGTCATTTGGCAAAGTGAAAATGAGGTACCTATGGTGTGAATTTCATTTTATGTGTCTAGTTTCGGCGAGTTCATTGACGCTGTTGGTGATCGCTGAGGAGGAAAAACACAGTCTATGCTGGAACTTTAAATGTTAATTATAATGCTGGCAGAAGAACTGAGAAGTTTGGAGCTTAATGATAAATAAAATGCAGCTGCAGCGAAGACTGTGTCTAGACTATTACTGAAACAGCAAGACTTTCACAGGAAGAGAAAGAGTAAAACAATACAGTTGTAAAGGAAGGAGAGACTACAAAGCAAGCATGATAAGGAAAGAGATGATTACTACTTAGGAAATAAATTAAATGTATTTTTGATGACCATTTACAAATTTACAATTTAATTTTTTTTTTAATTTAATTTTTTTTTAAACTGATTTATTTAGTTCCTTTCTTATTTTTTTTTATTTATTTTTTTTTGCTTTTCCAGATATACTGTATTGACAGAACAGTTAAATCCACTAATAAGATTAATTTTGTTTAGAATTCTTTAATCTGCCTTAAGACTTTCCTTTCCTATCATAAATAAATGAACAAACTTTTGCCTCCAGTATATTAGCTAAATTTCCTGCAGTGCCAAAAGTATGTACAATAACAAGTAAGACTTGCTATCTAACAAGCAAATAACACATGTGTTCACAACCATCTCTTTATTAAACATGAGGCAAAGTTTCATACCTGTTTTTGGATGTAATTATATAAAGCAAAAAAAGGTGTTTGGGGGGGGTTGTGAGTGGGTGGTTATTTATTTATTTATCTCAGAGCTCATGGTCTCTCATGGAAAAAGGGGGAAAAAACAGCCCCGCTCTCCTCTCTTTTTGATGTGTTTGCCTTCACGGCTTCTGAGCGCTCTCTAATTCCATCTGGCCACAACAGAGGCGGTGGAATGGCACGAAAAAGCATTTCCATATGTGCAAATTAGGAGGCTGCCTCCCCAAAACTGCAGCGCCATTCCTCTGAAGTAGATAGCACTGCGGAGAGCTGCCAAGTCCTCTAATGGCAATCAAGAGAAGAGTTCTTATTGGCCTGTGTCTACCTCAGGCTACAATAGTGCATTTTCATCCTGCAATTTCAGGTAGAAACAACAGGGTAAAAAATAAATAAATAAAAACCCTCAAAACTGCAACAACAAAAACACCCATATAAAAGAACTGTATTTGTATACACATTTTATGTCACAAATGCTATATATGGTCCTGATAAACCCTACGTTATGGGGACAAATTGTCCCCATAAGACGGCAATATCCAAAATCCTTGCTCTTGTGATAACATTTTTGATCCCCATGAGGAAACAAGCTTATAAATCATACAGAATTAGTTTTTGAAAATCTAAAAACGCACAAAGTCCTCTTTAAGGGGTTTAAGTGTAGGGTTGGTGTAGGGCGATAGAATGTACAGTTTGTACAGTATAAAAACCATTAAGCTTAAGAAATGTCCCCATAAAACATGGAAACCCAACGTGTGTACGTGTGTGTGTGTGTGTGTGTACAAAAATTGTGTATACACATCTTTCTTTTTCAGATGGCTATTGGTTAAATTTTGGCTCCTTTCGGTTTGTAACGCCCACTTTTCACTAGCCAGTCAACTCCTGGCAATTAAAAGTCCTGCCTTAAATATTATTCCTTTTGAATATCCTGTTTTATACAGAAAACATCACTTACTAGAAATAAAGTGGGTTGAGAATGCCATTTCATTTTGGTTTTAAGTGATTAAATTATGTGGCACATCTCAATATATTTTTGAAATATTTTTAAAACTCTGGCACAAATTTTGTGCTTTAAGTGCTATTATTTATTCGAGGACTATCATATATATATATATTATTAATTATTAATTATTATATAATATATATATACACAATTATAATTGTTACATTTAATTTAACCTGTGAGAGGTAAATTAAATAGCTGACCAACCTACATGAAACCCCACGGTAAAATTTTGCCACGGACATGACATGTTTGATGATGTCTCTTAGTCCGCAATCCAATGACAAGCTTGTGTAGCTCCCAAATGTACATCAGTCCTTCAGATATTTGTTTGTACACCAGTGCTTGCTTTCAATAACATCCTGGAGTGATGCCCTGGACAGGCGAAAAAAGATCCAACTGGCTGACATCTCAGACAGAAGAAAATGCCTCTAGTAATAAAACATACAGCAAAGGGCACTGTTTTATAAAGCAAACCCACATGCAAACACACACACACACACACACATGCACAAACAAAGCTGTGAATGAGTGTGGGATACAAGTAGTGTTATGTTTCTCTCTTTTATAATAAAGCATTATGGACTTCCTGTACGTGATGGAATAATTATACAGATACATAATTTAGTCTTTCTCTCCCTCTATAGTCAATATGTATGAGATAAAATGAATTACATGACATAACTGCTACTATGTGGACATCAGGTCAGCATGAATGTCAATGTGTACAATATACGTTTATGGTGGACACATAATGCATGACAAAACCCCAAAATAACGCAGCCTTCTGCATTGCAAACAACACACATAAACAAATAGAGCAGTGTACAGGCCCTGTCTACCAACTGAAGTGGACGTCATTCTCCTCTCATCCTTTATTGATGGGCCAAGAGCTCTCATGTCTTATGTGAGGGCAAAGAAAAGGGCTGAAACCTCACATATGTGAGAGCTTATTCTTTTCAAATTTTCAGCAATCCTAGAGATGGGTTTGGATGTTCCTGAATGACATACACACACATGCACACATATCAATGCTAATAACGTGCATTCACGGCTAATCTGAATGAAAGAATGGGAAGGTGGTCATCATGGCTTTCACTGAACAAACATGGGAAAGCTACTCAACTGTTGACCTGATTTAACAACTCCACACAAACACCTGTTTTCAGTGCTTTTCATTGTCTGCTGCTGAGTGAATCACTGAAAATTAATTTTACTCACTTTAGCAATGAATATTGGAAATCTGAGTGACAACTAACCTTTTTTTCTAGTCTAATCTACACTATTCAATGAGAAAACTGCACTTTGTAATGAATAGCTACTGAATAAATACTATAAAGTCTGTACGGCAAATTGTCCATCAAGGTACATATAAACAAGAGTAATCAAAGTTAACTGGCACAAAAACAGATATAGAAAAGGCCTTTGACACTCATCTTCAATTCAAGTTTTTCACCCCTCAAGATTTCGTTCACATCACAGTCTATATGTCACCTTCAGTGGGACGCAATGTAGAAAATTTCACTTTATTCTTGCAGTTGGATGCCAGAAAACCCGTAGACACTAAACATGAGAATTCACTCGCAGAGGAGAAGAAAAAGAAAAAAAAAGTCACTTGATTGGTGACAAAAGATAACAAGAAGTGGCTGCAGGGTGCCTCCCAAACCCTTGCTGTCTCAGAGTGGTGTGAATCGACCCCATCTGGTTTCATCTCACATCCCCACTCAAGATGGTGCCTTTCCTGCAAAAGCCATAATAGTATATAGATATGAGAGACAAAATATCCCTGCCAGAGTCCCTGGTGACTTAAATCAGTATGGGATCCCTCTAGAGCTCTGTCTGTTCCCTGGCCAGAATTGCAGTACACTTTAAGTAGTCCAATTTAACGTGAGAAACCACGGGCACTGCACTCCCAGGGAAGGAGGCAAGTCTCTGTCCATCTGTGGCTTTGCTTCCTGTAGGGGCAGCCTCAAGAGGAAGTCTCGGCAATGTTTGTGAGATTTATTTGTTTTTGCTAAGAGGACCGAAGCATTGGGATGCAACGGAATCAGTTTGTTTACCAATGCAAAGTGTTTTGATGTCCTAATATTTTTATATTTAAAGGCAAAAATGGCAATTCTGACATCATTTGCTCACCCTCATGTCCTTGCAATCCAGTATACCTTTCTTTATTCTGTGGAGCACAAAAGGAGAAATACCGAACAATGTAGTAGTTACGCTTCTACATGCAATTAACAACGAATAGGAACCAGATCTTTCGAGTTTCAGAAAGAATGTGAAAGCACAATGAAAATACCTTAAAGTAGTGATTCTCAGCCATTTTAGTCCAAGGCCCCCCAATTGTCAAAGTCAAGGGCCCCAAAAGATATTTCTGCTGCTTCTACTACAATGATTTTTTTGCAGAAACTAGGATCGGCAATATATTAAAATAATTAAATATAAAAAAATATAAATAATGAAAACGATCACTTTCCGAAATTTATTTAAATAACTGAATGTTCTTCAGGGTATACATTTTCATTCTCAGTGAATTTAAATTAATTGCTTTACTTTTCTAGTAACTTGTGGTTAAACAGTGTTTATTAATTGTTTAATTGTTAATTATTTATTTATTTATTTGTTACTTACCAGGATGTCTACCCAATGAAAAGTTTTTTTTTTTTTTTTTTTTTTTTTTTTTTAATATTATATTATATTATATTATATATTATATATTGGTTATAAAATTTCTCCTGGCTTTTATAATTATTTCCTTGACTATTTATTTTAGTTTATTACGTTAAGATTTTTTTTTCTATTATGCATTTTACCATGACTTTTCTAGATGCAGAAATCTACTTTTTAAAATTCCCCTAACAAATCCAGGTTTTTCAAGAACTTGAGAACTCTGTTTGAGTAAAAATTGTTAAAATTATCAGTTGTCAAGGGGACAAAAATGCTGCCATCTAACATCTTAATTTTTCAGTATTTTAGTTTATTTATGAAAGCTTTCAAAACTGTATTTATGAAGCTTGTTTTGTCCTATTTAAAGGCATCTTGTGGCCCCCTCAGAACTGTGTTGAAGCCTCCTAGTGGGTCCAGGCCCCTGGTTAAGTTCCACTGTCTTAAAGCATCATAAAAGTAGTTATGCACTACATTTCCAGTCACCTGATGATCGAAATATAGGTTATTATTTTTAAAAAAATCCTTTTTAGTGTGCTGTTGACTGTTATGACTGGATAATGAAGTGAGGGAATCAGTTCAGTCTGATTCAAAATGGCCTGGATTAAATATGCAACTCTTAAATCGAAGGAATAAAGTCATACAGGTTTAGAATTAAATAAGGGTGAGTAAATAATGACACTGTTTAATTTGAGGTGAACTATTCAATTAAAGACTCAAAGATCAAGGTACATTTAGATGATCTGGACAAACTCATCAAGGAGTTCCTCAAAAGTTCATCTTGATATGAATCATAAATTTCATTTATGTTGCCGAAGAGAAACCACGTGCTCGCCTTGATTATGTAAACAGGACAGAGGAAAAAATAGACCTGAGCTCTGCAGCACTGATGAGCAACAGAACCGGAATCAGCTATTGATGACAGCCACCACCACGACCATGATGAGGAGGACTGAGAGAGAAAGAAAGGTGTGAATGGTACTAGGCATTCTTCAAACATACAAATCACTCTTGCATGAATGTGGAAAAAGTAATACATTCTTACCAATAACAAGGAAATAAGCTGAATTTTATAGCAGTGTTGTGACTTCAAAAAAAAAAATCACCATTCAAAGGTGACCACAAAAAGTAATTACAGACACACTGGAGACCTGTGCAAAGTTCCTGTCTCAGTATTGAAACTTTAATTGCGAGGAACAACCAGAGCCCAGTCACCCTGGTTTTGATCAAACACAAGTGTACACAACACACTACACTGCGTCCAAACATTAGAAATAAGAAATAATGTGATTATTTTTTGCAGGAAACCAATGCTTGCAGAGAGTAAAATAATACAATTAAAGTTTTTTGGGGTGTTTTGTTGTTCTGGTGGGGTTGTGTAGCCTATGTGAATTAATGCATATCAAGAAAGACATTGCAGTGTAAAGGTGGACATAGATGGTTAAATATATGCAAGAATGAAAAGACCAATCATTCTCTGTTATGCATAATTACAATTCAATATGCAAATATCATCTCTGTTTGCTGAACAATCCATAAAAGTTGATGGAAGACTTTCAAAATGTACTCTTACATATCTTAAAAAAGTATAAAGCATGCAAAATAATAACCAAAATAAATAAAACCTAAACAATTTACTTCAATTGGTTAGAAAATTGACACTAACTTTTGATTTTTTTTAAAAAAAAAAAAGTGATAAACAACAAACCCCTGTTTGTTGTTATCTTGCATATTATAAAGGTGACTGCAGGTCTTATGGTGATAACTGTTTGAGGCAGGGCTGCGTCTAATTCCACATTAGTGGATGAATTGCAGTCTTTCGTGTAAAGCAGAGGACTTTGATCTCTTGTTCTTGATTTAACCAAACCAGTTATTAATCTTCTAAGCCTTGATTTAAATAGTCTCAGCAGTGGTTAAACACACATTTGTCTCCTAATACAATGTCACATTCCTTGCATGTAAATACAGGCTACTATTGATTTCTAAACCTCATTCATTTGTGAGGTCATCACACCACAAAATAAATAAATAAAACATTTTAAAAAATAAAATGAAGGTATTTTCGATGAAAAGCTAACACAATGTTACAACTATAAGATATTTTCTCAACTATGGCACTTTTGGCCATGTGGATGTTTAGAAGCTACAAAGTACTTTACATACTCTTACAAGTTTTATTAAATTTGTCTACTAACAATGTCCATTCTAACAAGTCAAAATTTATTATTCTAAAACATTTCCACCACAGTGTCATTTCCATCACGTCTCATTATGTATTTTGTTTAATAGTATTCTGTGGTGAAAATGGCCTTTTACAGCATTTTATGTATCTTAAATGCACAAAATAATATTTAAAAGATAAATAATAAAAGGTCAGGTATAAAATATTACTTTTTTTCATACATATATACACACACAGTGGGTATGGAAAGTATTCAGACCCCCTTAAATTTTTTCACTCTTTGTTATATTGCAGCCATTTGCTAAAATCATTTAAATTCATTTTTTTTCCTCAATGTACACACAGCACCCCATATTGACAGAAAAACACAGAATTGTTGACATTTTTGCAGATTTATTAAAAAAGAAAAACTGAAATATCACATAGTCCTAAGTATTCGGACCCTTTGCTCAGTATTTAGTAGAAGCACCCTTTTGATCTAATACAGCCATGAGTCTTTTTGGGAAAGATGCAACAAGTTTTTCACACCTGGATTTGGGGATCCTCTGCCATTCCTCCTTGCAGATCCTCTCCAGTTCTGTCAGGTTGGATGGTAAACGTTGGTGGACAGCCATTTTTAGGTCTCTCCAGAGATGCTCAATTGGGTTTAAGTCAGGGCTCTGGCTGGGCCATTCAAGAACAGTCTCGGAGTTGTTGTGAAGCCACTCCTTCGTTATTTTAGCTGTGTGCTTAGGGTCATTGTCTTGTTGGAAGGTAAACCTTCGGCCCAGTCTGAGGTCCTGAGCACTCTGGAGAAGGTTTTCGTCCAGGATATCCCTGTACTTGGCCGCATTCATCTTTCCCTCGATTGCAACCAGTCGTCCTGTCCCTGCAGCTGAAAAACACCCCCACAGCATGATGCTGCCACCACCATGCTTCACTGCTGGGACTGTATTGGACAGGTGATGAGCAGTGCCTGGTTTTCTCCACACATACTGCTTAGAATTAAGGCCAAAAAGTTCTATCTTGGTCTCATCAGACCAGAGAATCTTATTTCTCACCATCTTGGAGTCCTTCATGCGGGCTTTTATGTGTCTTGCACTGAGGAGAGGCTTCCGTCGGGCCACTCTGCCATAAAGCCCCGACTGGTGGAGGGCTGCAGTGATGGTTGACTTTCTACAACTTTCTCCCATCTCCCGACTGCATCTCTGGAGCTCAGCCACAGTGATCTTTGGGTTCTTCTTTACCTCTCTCACCAAGGCTCTTCTCCCCCGATAGCTCAGTTTGGCCGGACAGCCAGCTCTAGGAAGGGTTCTGGTCGTCCCAAACGTCTTCCATTTAAGGATTATGGAGGCCACTGTGCTCTTAGGAACCTTAAGTGCAGCAGAAATTTTTTTGTATCCTTGGCCAGATCTGTGCCTTGCCACAATTCTGTCTCTGAGCTCTTCAGGCAGTTCCTTTGACCTCATGATTCTCATTTGCTCTGACATGCACTGTGAGCTGTAAGGTCTTATATAGACAGGTGTGTGGCTTTCCTAATCAAGTCCAATCAGTATAATCAAACACAGCTGGACTCAAATGAAGGTGTAGAACCATCTCAAGGACGATCAGAAGAAATGGACAGCACCTGAGTTAAATATATGAGTGTCACAGCAAAGGGTCTGAATACTTAGGACCATGTGATATTTCAGTTTTTCTTTTTTAATAAATCTGCAAAAATGTCAACAATTCTGTGTTTTTCTGTCAATATGGGGTGCTGTGTGGACATTAATGAGGAAAAAAAATGAACTTAAATGATTTTAGCAAATGGCTGCAATATAACAAAGAGTGAAAATTTTTTAAGGGGTTCTGAATACTTTCCGTACCCACTGTATATATATATATATATATATATATATATATATATATATATATATATATATATATATATATATAAAATATAATATAAAAAAATATATAAAATTACATAAATAAACATATATATATTACTTTGTTGGAAATTTGGCAATAAAATTATTCATTTAACAATTAATATTTACCTTGACATTTTTTCATTAACTGGAACCTTTGTCTCTTCTGGAAGCATGTACACTAACCTTTGATAAAACTTTAACAGTAGCCAAAATGTCAATCAATGAGTAAAACAAACAAATAAAATCTACACACAAAATTAATATGTAAAGTATACAAAAAAAAAAAATTATGAAGGCATAAAAAACATTTGCAAAACTTAATGTGTCCTTCAAAAAGAGCATAGCTAAAATCGGTTATAATTTAATAAACATCAACCCTTGCAACATAAAAGTGCATGTAAGTTCAAAAAATACCCAATAATAAAATGGACTAAGAAAGACGCATTACAAAAACACACACAGACAATTGGTGATGAAACAGTGTTCGATAATCATTCTTGTTTTCCGACGTTAGTTAAGAATATCTCCCACCTCCATCAGTGGAGACTCTGAGGAGCAGAAGACCCTGCAGGTCCAAATGAACTGTTTTAGTCACAGAGAGAGAGAGAGGCAGTGTATTCCTGGCTCTGTGCTCTGTGTGAGGTGTTAACCAAGTGAGAAGCGCGGGGACTTGCTGGGCGCCTGGCCCGCCTCCACGCACACCCACCACTTCATATCTTCATCTGATGTGTCAATCCCCAGACTGGCCTGGCAGGAGAGAGTGAGGAAAGGGTCACTAGAGATCACAGATGCCACCCTGTTCCTCTTTCCCTCTCTCTCACTCTCTTTTATTTTTTCTCTAAGTTTGATAAGGATCAAATGGAGTTGAAAAACAAGCACTTTGAGGAGCGTTCGGTAAATGAAGCTAAACTCTGAAGGAGTGGGAGTGCAGGTGCAGGGTGGGATGTTGAAGAACTTGTTGACGGTACGTGCCACAAAGGCATGGTTGCTTATTATGCTATGAAATTGGTATATATAAAAATGAAATTTTCAATCTGAAGGTTTCGGGTCAGGTGAGCTTCCGCAGTGTTGAGAAACAAGCGCCAGTTTTACGCTCTGCCAATACAATAACTTCCATTATGATACCAATTTCAGGAAAATATATAAATAAAATAATTCAAGGAAAAAAAAATCTTCCCACCAGCAGTTGAACAAATGCGAGCGCTAAGTACCAAGACATCTCTCTGTCCTTTAAAGCAATGATATGAATAATAACAGTAATGATGTCTAATGTGGGAGGAGATGGTTAGCACAGTCGAGGAAAATAATGAGTTTTAATGCCAATGCTAATGGGCAAAAAATAGATCCCCCTCTTTCAAAGGAAGAAGAGCGTTTAAGAGCTCTCATTCAGCGCTACCCTTGTGATAATAGCCACACTACCACATGTCTCTCTGTCCTGAAGAAAAAAAGAAGAAGAAAAAAATATACTTGTTAGACTTCTTAACGCGCTTTGCGTGTTTTGAATTTGAGGATGCTGTCGTTCTGTTTTTGCCATCTGTTTGGCTCATTATGGGACATATCAATACTAAAATATTTGAAATTGTCATAATTTTAGGAAATCTCCGCCACCTGTGCAGGCGTTGTAGTTTGTACGCCGTGTTATTTTCTCACTGTACTTTCCCCTTTGTTCAACTCTGCCATGTTCGAGCATTTCTGCATTAACATAATTGGTTTTCTAAACTACATGAGAAAGAAAGAAAGAAAGAAAGAAAGAAAGAAAGAAAGAAAGAAAGAAAGAAAGAAAGAAAGAAGATGGAAAGCAGTTCGACATGTTCTCGACTGCTCACTGACCTTCATGATCTGGTCATCGAGGACATCTGCTAGGTCAGCTTTCAGAAGCTGGTGGCTGGAACTTGAACTTGGAACATTGTTTGGTGGCAGAGAGCCCCTCTGGGAGGCTTGTATCAAACACAGCCTTCCTCCTTTATCCACTAAATGCCCTCCTCATATTCTTACTTGAGAAATGCTTCCTCTTAAACACATTACTTGAGCCAGGATGTATGACAATTGTATGACAACATTTGGTTAGTTGAAGCAATTAACAATGTGTCTTGTTCAAGTGTTTAGTTTTTCATTTTCTTTTTTTATTGGACTTGATTTATACAGATATGTTTCACTTCTTTTGTTTTTCCTTCATTCTCAGCTAAAATCAGATTAGCTAACAATCACAGCTACTAGTTAACATTGAGAACTACTGTAGCAAACAGTACATGTATGCAAATTATATATGTGTGTGTGTGCGCGCGCGCGTGTGTGTTTGTGTGTATACACACACACACACACACACACAAGCGCACACATACAAACAAATACGAGTAAAATTTGCATAGAAATATTTGTATATTATATAAATTGGTAACACTTTACAATAAGGTCCTATTACTTAACATTTGTTGAAGCATTAACAATGAACAATACATTCGTTACAGTATTTATTAATCTTTGTTAACGTTCGTGTTAGTCAGTCATTTAGTTAGTTGTTAGTTAATTAGTTATAAAAAATACAACTGCTTGTTGCTAGTCCATGCTAGCTAAGGACAATTAAGTAATATTAATAGATTCAACTTTTGATATTTCAATAATAAATGTTGGAATCAATCATTAACAAAATTAATCTTATTGTGAAGTGTTACATATACATAACTTTTAACTTTCTAATCCTAATTCTTAAGTGTATTAAGCAGCAAAAATGTTTTAACATTGATAATAAGAAATGTTATTTGAGAACCAAATCAGATTTTAAAATGATTTCTGAAGGATTATGTGACACTAAAGACTGGACTAGCTGCTAAAAATTCAGCTTTGCCATAACAAGAATAAATTACATTTTAGTATATATTAAAATAGAAAATAGTTATTTTAAATTGTATTAATATTTCACAATATTAACTTTTTATTGTATTTTTGATCAAATAAATGCAGTCTAGGTGAGCATTTAGAAATCATAACAACCCCAAACCTTAGAACGGTAGTGCACACACGCACACACACTATATACATATATATATATATATATATATATATATATATATATATATATATATATATATATATATATGTATATATATGTGTGTGTGTGTGTGTGTGCGTGTGTGTGTGTGCGTGTGTGTGTGTGTGTGTGTGTGTGTGTGTGTGTGTGTGTGTGTGTGTGTGTTTGTTTGTTACACAGAAATAAGTTTATAATTATAAGAAGAATTATATTATTATTATATTATAAATAATAATAATTATTATTATTGTGCACATTCATACAGACTATTAATGAGAAATGCTAAAAGTTTAGTTTCAGAGGCGAGGTACAGTAAATGCCAAAAACATAGTTTCAAGGTCAGATCAAGTTAAATGACAGGACACAGATGTCTTTGGAAATGAAAAATGTCGTTTTGAAAACAGCACAACAGCCTGTCCTTCTTCACCTCATTCCTGAGGTGTTACCCCACGGAAAAGAAGCATCTCCTTCCACAATGTCCCCCGTGTGGTGTCAACCTCCCTTCTGTATACCACAGTATGCTAATCGCATTCAGGTCATTATTTCATTACAAACAAGGTTTAAGTTTACAAGAATTGTGCCCAGTGCCACCTATTAACCTTCAATATGTTTGAAAATGAGGTATTACGGGATTTTGGTCCCCCCGTGTCCTCATTATAGTTCATCATCCAGCTTATAGTTCATCACTTCACATCAGTTGCATTGCTTATACACCTAGCAGAGGTCCAGGGTAAGAAGTCAGAAACCTCATTGTGCTTATTGTTTCGCATGTGTGGTTGAATATTTATCATGTACTGTAAATTTATTTTCTTCTCTGTCCTGAAACTGACAATACTGAACTTTCCATTTAAAGAATCTCAATTTGTCAAATGTCACAAATTACCATCTCTTAAATATTCAGAATTATTTTCTGTAATAGAATTCAGGAGTATCAACTAATGATGAAGACGTTAAAAAATAATAATAATAATAATGTTTTTGTTTTCATTTTTATTTTTAAAGTGCTACGGTGAGAGAAATGGTTGCAAACTGCATTTATAGGAAGTCTAGGATGTCCTTGTCCTTCTTCAAAAATATGTATTTAAGACCCATTTTCACTGCAAATAATGCTGACCAGAACAAAAATCATCAATTCATGGGTTTCACAGCTCTATTATAATTAATTTTATTGGCTGTAACTTCTCACAACCTCTCAAAAAAGCAATACTGGAAAAGATTTAAGATACCTTTTGGATAGTAAAAATATTCCATATAATTTTTCAGTCAATATTAAGTCATAAAACCACATGACCAATAATTATAGAAAAAAAATGGAAACATCTTTGAAAATAGTACAGCACATCATACAACTTCTCTTCTAATTACCGAAGTTAAAACACATCGAAAGGTCACAGACCAGCAAGCCATTTGAGATCTCCGAGGCTCTTACTTTTCCGATACTTTTGTTCTAAGAAATCCTAGATCATCATTTACATTTTTAAATCTGCATTTTTCATATAGATTGCGTCATTTT